>JASANF010007076.1:0-18339 GCA_030248245.1 Trissonchulus sp. WLG1_4 | reverse complement strand
TCGCTACTTGGGCGGCAGCCCCAAAAAAAAAAGTTGGGAAAATTTTTGACTAGGCCAACTTGAGTCCATTGGAGACGTATCAGAAAATTTTTCCGGCCGGAGCCATTGCAAAGACGAAAGGAACGCTTGTGAGGAGCTCAGTGGGGAAAAATTTAGGGGGGGGGAATTCCCCCCATTCCCCCCCCCCCCCCCCCCTATATGCCCTTGACGACCAGTCAAACCCACTATCACGCTACCCTCCATGGAGGGTCGATGGCGGAAAAAGTAGCCATAAAGTGCAGATTTTCTTGCATGTATTTGAAGCGTAATAGCAACTTTTAGTTGTTTTGAGGTTTTCAGGCGAAATTAAGGTGTTTTGTTTTTAAATCTGAAAATTCAAAATTTTGTAATGGGCTGCGAAGGGCAGTTTTCAAACTTGTCTACCTAGACCCCATAGCAAATCTGCGCATAGTTTTGACATCAGTGGCCTCAACTACTCCTAATAGCGTTGCCAAAGCGTAAATTTACCAATATGCACACTTTCGGGTGATTTATGGGTGTGGTTTTTTTTCCCACATGGGTTTTTTTTCCCCAAAATGAAGGTTTTTTTCCCCCGGCAAGTTTTTGCTTCCCGCCAAAAAATGGTAAGAGATAGCGAAATAAAACCGGCGCCTGCATTTAGGAGCAAGGGTAGGCCTTGACAGATATTTTTGGTTTCCCGTGAAAAAGTATAGTATAGTATAAAAGAAAAGTTCGAATCCAAAATGTTCACTCAAAATTTCCTTTTTTAAGTTTTTTAAAGTTTATTATAAAAATGTCTAAAAGTTAGATTTATAACAGTTGTGATCAATTCTATCAACACGTACGTGCTGCTTTGATTCCACTAGGTAGTTAGGTTTAACGTTTCCATCCCGGTATGATTTTGAGTGCGCTCCAGCTGTATGAATATTTGACCATTAATATTTTATAATTTTCTAAAAGCTACTAACGAACACCTCCGATTTTCAGAACTAGATTTCAACAAGAGTTTCAGAATTATTGATGCTACGTGCTATTATTTTTAAAATATCTAAAGTACCTCAGGGTGCCCTCAGTCCACAGCAAATATTGCAAATATTGCAAATAAAATAATTGTATTGAGTGGACACAGTAATCTCACGTTGTTGGCGTAGATAAAAGTTTGCCATGATCAGATGGTTAATAATTTTTACGGAACCGTGTTGCATGACCCAATATTCCCCGTTTTTGACCTGTCTTTTTGAAGACTAATAATGTGTATGTATTACCGCGCTACAAAGCTGAAAAGAAGGTGTCATATTCCTTTCATTATATATAATATATATATATGCAATCTGTGGTTAAAATACATAGACAAATTGAAACGTGCACATTCAATTTAAGATTGGAAATATCTGTCCGGGTACGTGTATATATTTGCCTTCAGTATTTCACGTAGAATTTTCACAGCAGAACTGAAATTCCTTAAATCAGTTACCTAGTTACACGCTGAACTGAAATTTTTATTTTCATTTATGCGCTTAACTGAAAATAAATCTGTTTTGACGCTTAACTGAAAAAAATCAGTTTTGACGCATAACTGAAATTAAAAATCAATTAACTGATTTAAAATTAGTTTTTGGAGTTTTCAAATCAGTTGTTATCAGTTAAAGTTAGGCTGAAAAATTAATTTCAGTTAAAGTTAACTCCGAGAAATTAAATAGTTAAGTTATCAGTTAACTTTAACTGATAACTTTTTGAAAAAAGTTATCAGTTATCAGTTAACTGAAACGCCCCCTCAATTTTTTCGCTGAAAAAGGGCTAAAAATGAACTTAGCGCAAAAAAACCTATAAAAACGTGTTTTTACGTTAGAAAATATGCGTTCGAATCACCCCCTCCTCCGTTGCGGCCAGCGTTTGCAGCAACACATTTTTCAGCTGTTGTGATGGCCTGCAGAAGATTAACTGGGGAAGTGGCAAAGGGATCTGGTGGAATCCATACAGACATGTTTATTGGACTGCGATGGTACGGATAGCACACTGGTTATTTATTTATATATATATATATATATATATATATATATATATATATATATATATATATATATATATATATATATATATATATATATATATATATACATACACACGGGGCGGTACCGTGACCTGAGAAAGGGGGGGGGGGGGGGATACGGCATAAAACTTTTACCTACTCGACCTTTTTACTGTATACATTCTTAACCTGCGTTACTACATGTGCTGCACTGCTTGCGTCATGATGTTTTCGAAAGACAGTGGT
Source organism: Trissonchulus sp. WLG1_4 (assembly GCA_030248245.1). Lineage (NCBI taxonomy): Eukaryota > Metazoa > Nematoda > Enoplea > Enoplida > Ironidae > Trissonchulus > Trissonchulus sp. WLG1_4. Next base: position 16,064 of record JASANF010007076.1, on the reverse strand, counting down.
GGTGTACATAGAAAAAAATTTAAATTTCGGGGGGCCGGGGGGAATGACTTCGATTTTTCGTAATGGGTTGAAATGCACATTTTAGCAAGTTTAACACTACAAAACTCCTTAAAAATGCTACATCACTGAACCACAAAGTTGCAAGGGCCTGGGGCGCGCCCCCAGAAAATTTTACGATTTTTGTAAATTTTAGGCCGAATTTGGTCAACTGAGAGACGTATCGGAAACTTTTTTGCGTAAGCCACAGAAACCAAAGACTGAACTAAAAATTGTGAAAAATCTTGCGGTACAACACGATTTGAATAATGACACCAATTAAGGGAAATTTAATTATATTCAAAATTAATAATATGTTAAACAAAGCCGAACATTTGCAGGGGGTGAAGGCGGCGGCCAACTAGATCTTTCAATTTTAGGCCGAATCTACAACACTGGGGACGCATCAGAAATTTTTCGACAGGGAAATTAAAACAAAAGATGGGAACCTCACATCAGAGTAGGAGACAGTGTATTACACAAGTGCATGTAGCACGATGTAATGTACTGCTGAACCTTGAACATTTAACAACCCCAGCGAGATGAAACCGAAGTTACCTCAGCCGAGTTGGTTAGGCATACTGCATAGGCTGTGATCACACAAGCAGCAGTTTCATGCAAATTTTTTTAGCAATTTTCAGCTATTACCAGTCAGTACTTACACTAAGTTTGTCCCTGCCGCGCAATATCTAGAATACTTGATAGTATTTTTCAAAAATGTTTCGAAATTCAATTCGGCAATGCTCTCCCCCGCCCAAAGCCGCACATGGACAACTATATTACATTAATTATATAGGTTTTGAATTCCAAGATGTTGTCAAAAATGAAAATTTGCGACGTGTATATATAATATGCATGTATCATTGGCAATCATTGGCAGCGATCACTCGATTTTTTAGTATTACTTCATTCATTAGTTAATAATTCATCTCATTAGAAATAATTATTTCGCAAAACCACTTAATTCATTGTTGATTTTATGCCAGACGTCATGTCGCCCCTTCTTGAAATTTAAGCCAGAAATTTATGTTTTGGATTAGATACTGGAAATGTTTTGTTAGGAAATGACGACACCGCCACACCACATCGAAATTATGGCCAAGGGGGCATCGTAACTTAAAACTTCAAAACCCTACCTAATAGATTACTAAATATGAAAATTGCATTGCAGCAATATATACATAACTTATACAATAATTAAATTACTATTTACAAAATTTGTACTACTGTTTTCATACAATTGTAAGCAACTTTTAAAAATAAGCCCCCGACAACAAAAAATTGAACACGCAAATCATGCTAACTGCTTCGTGGCTACCTTATGCCAAAAAGCAGTATAAAGACCTGCCGCCGCTGAGGCGGCGGCAGGAAAAGATAATATGAAATGATTATGTTAAGTTCTTGATAATGCTGTGTGCCTTTGTGACCGAGTTCCGCACTTAAATAGGATTGGCTGAATCACCGTGTGTGTTAATCGAGTTAATTGGGAAATCAAGCCGGAGTTAAGCATGAACCATATCAATCATCAATGAGTTTAACGCCAGTTCGGTTTGGTCATTACGACACTACAGCAAGCGAGTCTTTAATTGGTTTCACATTAAGTGTTGGCTCTGATTGGCAAAACAGTGTAGTATTTTCCATCCATAAGGCCACCTACATCTTACTCGAAAATTGTATGAAGGGCATTTGATTATTCACCAACAAAAACAAAAAAATATTAAAAAAACTACAGATTAGACCATTTTACTCCTGTATGTTGATTATATATATACATATATAATCAAGGGCGGACGGTGGGGGGATATAGGGGATATATCCCCCCTTTTGCCCGGAGCAAAAGAAAATTTTCTAGAGCCGCATACCAAAAATGGCCGTAAATTGATGAAATTTAGCCTCGAAATCGAAAAATATCCCCAATTTTTTTATGGGGACTGCCGCCCCCAGGCCCCTGCGACTCTATGGCTTACTAATCTTTCTTATTATCTTTTTCCTGCCGCCGCCTCAGCGGCGGCAGGTCTTTACACTGCTTTTTGGCATAAGCTAGCCACGAAGCAGTTAGCATGATTTGCGTGTTCAATTTTTTGTTTGTCGGGGGCTTATTTTTAAAAGTTGCTTACAATTGTATGAAAACAGTAGTACAAATTTTGTAAATAGTAATTTAATTATTGTATAAGTTATGTATATATTGCTGCAAATGCAATTTTCATGTTTAGTAATCTATTAGGTAGGGTTTTGAAGTTTTAAGTTATGATGCCCCCTTGGCCATAATTTCGATGTGGTGTGGCGGTGTTGTCATTTTTTTAACAAAACATTTCCAGTATCTAATCCAAAACATAAATTTCTGGCTTAAATTTCAAGAAGGGGCGACATGACGTCTGGCATCAAATCAACAATGAATTAAGTGGTTTTGTGAAATAATTATTTCTAATGAGATGAATTATTAACTAATGAATGAAGTAATACTAAAAAATCGAGTGATCGCTGCCAATGATTGCCAATGATACATGCATATTATATATACACGTCGCAAATTTTCATTTTTGACAACATCTTGGAATTCAAAACCTATATAATTAATGTAATATAGTTGTCCATGTGCGGCTTTGGGCGAGGGAGAGCATTCGCCGAATTGAGATTTCGAAACATTTTTGAAAAATACTATCAAGTATTCGAGAATATTGCGCGGCAGGGACAAACTTAGTGTAAGTACTGACTGGTAATAGCTGAAAATTGCCAAAAAAATTTGCATGAAACTGCTGCTTGTGTGATCAAAGCCTATGCATGTATGCCTAACCAACTCGCTGAGGTAACTTCGGTTTCATCTCGCTGGGGTTGTTAAATGTTCAAGGTTCAACATTACATTACATCGTGCTACATCCACTTGTGTAATACACTGTCTCCTACTCTGATGTGAGGTTCCCATCTTTTGTTTTAATTTCCCTGTCGAAAAATTTCTGATGCGTCCCCAGTGTTGACTAGATTCGGCCTAAAAACTGAAAAAATGTTTTAGTTGGCCGCCGCCTTCACCCCCTGCAAATGTTTGGCTTTGTTTAACATATTATTAACTTTGAATATAATTAAATTTCCCTTAATTGCTGTCATTATTCAAATCGTGTTGTACCGCAAATTGTTCACAGTTTTAGTTCAGTCTTTGGTTTCTGTGGCTTACGCAAAAAAGTTTCCAATACGTCTCCAGTTGACCAAATTCGGCCTAAAATTTACAAAAATCTGTAATTTTTTCTGGGGGCTGCCGCCCCAGGCCCTTGCAACTTTGTGGTTCAGTGATGTAGCATTTTTAAGGAGTTTTGTAAGTGTTAAGCTTGCTAAAATGTGCATTTCAACCCATTACGAAAAATCGAAGTCATTCCCCCCCGGCCCCCGAAATTTAAATTTTTTTCTATGTACACCACTGTCTTTCGAAAACATCATGACGCAGCAGTGCAGCACATGTAGTAACGCAGGTTAAGAATGTATATAGTAAAAAGGTCGAATAAGGTAAAAAATTTTATGCCGTATCCCCCCCTTTTTTGAGGTCACGGTCCGCCCCTGTGTGTGTGTGTGTGTGTGTGTGTGTGTGTGTATATATATATATATATATATATATATATATATATATATATATATATATATATATATATATATATATATATATATATATATATATATATATATAAATAAATAACCAGTGTGCTAACCGTACCATCGCAGTCCAATAAACATGTCTGTATGGATTCCACCAGGTCCTTTGCCAGTTCCCCAGTTAATCTTCTGCAGGCCATCACAACAGCTAAAACGTGTTGCTGTAAACGCTGGCCGCAACGGAGGAGGGGGGTGATTCAAACGCATATTTTCTCAACGTAAAAACACGTTTTTATAGGTTTTCGCATGCGCTAAGTTCATTTTTAGCCCTTTTCAAGCGAAAAAACTAGGGGTGTTTCAGTTAACTGATAACTGATAACTTTTTTAAAAAAGTTATCAGTTAAAGTTAACTGATAACTTAACTGATTTAATTTCTCGGAGTTAACTTTAACTGAAATTATTTTCAGCCTTAACTTTAACTGATAACAACTGATTTGGACTCCAAAAACTGATTTAAATCAGTTAACTGATTTTAATTTCAGTTATGCGTCAAAACTGATTTTATTTTCAGTTAAGCGTCAAAACTGATTTATTTTCAGTTAAGCGCATAAATGAAAATAAAATTTCAGTTCAGCGTGTAACTAGGTAACTGATTTAAGGAATTTCAGTTCTGCTGTGGGAATGTTACGTGAAATACTGAAGGCAAATATATCACGTACCGGACACAATGCTTCCAATCTTAAATTGAATGTGCACGTTTCAATTTGTCGATGTATTTTAACCACAGATCGCATATATTATATATAATGAAAGGAATATGACACCTTCTTTTCAGCTTTGTAGCGCGGTTGATACATTGCACATTATTAGCCTTCAAAAATACAGGCCCAAACGGGACACATTGGGTCATGCAAAGGGTTTCCGGAAAAATTATTAACCATCTGATCATGGCAAACTTTTATCTACGCCAACAACGTGAGATTACTGTGTCACTCAATACAATTATTTTATTTGCAATATTTGCAATATTTGCTGTGGACTGAGGGCACCCTGAGGTACTTTAGATATTTTAAAAAATAATAGCACGTAGCATCAATAATTCTGAACTCTTGTTGAAATCTAGTTCTGAAAATCGGAGGTGTTCGTTAATCAGCTTTTAGAAAATCATAAATATTAATGAGCAAATTTTCATACAGCTGGAGCGCACTAGAAATCAGCCCGGGATGGTACCTAAACCTAACTACCTAGTGGAATCAAAGCAGCACGTATATACGTGTTGATAGAATTTATCACAACTGTTATAAATCTAACTTTTAGACATTAATATAATAAACTTTAAAAAACTTAAAAAAGGAAATTTTGAGTGAAAATTTTGGATTCGAACTTTTCTTTTATACTATACTATACTTTTTCACGGGAAACCAAAAAAATCTGTCGTAGGCCTACCCTTGCTCTAAATGCAGGCACCGGTTTTATTTCGCTATCTCTTACCATTTTTTGGCGGGAAGCCAAAAACTTGCCGGGGGAAAAAACCCATTTGGGGGAAAAAACCCATGTGGGGGAAAAAAAACCCACCCCATAAATCACCCGAAAAGTGTGTTAGCGGTAGTTTTTCAACGCTATGGCACGTATTAGGAGTAGTAGAGGCCACTGATGTCAAAACTATGCGCAGATTTGCTATGGGGTCTCAGGTAGACAAGTTTGAAAACTGCCCTTCGCAGCCCATTATAAAATTTTGAATTTTCAGATTTGAAAACAAAACACCTTAATTTCGCCTGAAAACGTTGAAAACAACTAAAAAGTTGCTATTACGCTTCAAATACATGCAAAATCTGCACTTTATGGCTACTTTTTCCGCCATCGACCCTCCATGGAGGGTACCGTAAGTGGGTGTGACTGGTCGTGACGGACATAGTTTAATTTTATTCGGTTATTTGGCGTTTAAACAAGATAAATTAACAGGTTATAATTAAAAACATACAAAAAACTGGCAATAGTACCAGATAATACTACTTTCCGCTCCAAAGGGACCTCAAAATGACAAAGTCCAACTATTAGGCCTGTATTCCAGAAATCGACCAAGAAAGTGTCAGTATGCGCATTTGTGTTAACAATAAACGTTTTTTTGCACTACCATGAGTCTTTTGGAGTAGCTACTAGGTTATTGGACATCACCAGACCATTTTCAAAAAGTGGGTTTTTTTCCCCCACATGGGTTTTTTTTACCCCGTCTAATTTCGGTCATGCCCCCCTCGTACGAAAGAAGGAGGGACCTGCCACTGCGGTCATGAATAGAGGAAGGGTAGTTCTCTGTAAAAGTGTTTTTACATTTGAGCTCGCATCTCTTAGTGCTGAGAAATGAGACTCCAAAATTCACCTCCCTTGGAGCCATATCGAGTCAAAAATGGGGGGTCAAAATTTTTGACTCATAAAAAGTACCAACAAGACCCCGTTTGGATACCGCTTATGTACCTTTGCCTACAGGGACTGTACTATACGCTGGCAAATTTTTAGACCTGTACCACATACCCAAGTTCCGGAACCGGGGTGGGTTTTTTTCCCCCAAAAAATGGGGTGGGTTTTTTTCCCGCCTGCTATATATAACTGAAATTAAAATCAGTTAAAGTTATCAGTAATCAGTTAAGTTAACTGATAACTTAACTGATTTAATTTTGCTTAACTTAAGGTACACAGGAAAAAATATTTTAAAAAAGAAATCGAAAATTAGCAGAAAAGTGAAAGAAAAGTTTCGGTTAATTTTCAGCCTTTTTTCTGTCACTTTTCGAAGCAGTAAAACGGTTTTCGATTGCTTTTCCTCCACTTTTCCGACAGATTTCTGTCACTTTTTTGTAATTTTTCGGTTATTTTTCCGACAAAAAGTCCAAGTTTCCGCCACTTATCCGTCGATTCATTTCAGTTAGTTTTCCGTTATTTTTCCTCTTTATTTTTTTCACTTTTCCGCTTTATTTCTTTCAGTTTTCTGTTAAATTTCTTTGACCTTTCCGCGTTTTTCTTTACTGTTTCCGCTTTATTTCGTTCACTTTTCCGCTTTTTTTCTTTCACTTTTCCGCTTCTTTTCGTTCAGTTTTCCGCTTCTTTTCGTTCACTGTTCCGCTTCTTTTCGTTTACTTTTAAACTTTTTTCGTTCACTTTTCCGCCGCATTTCCTTACTTTTGCAGCTATTTTGCTACGTACATATATATTTTGGTTGAATTTCGGCGAAATATAATTATATAATCATGGGCGTAGCCATGGGGGGACGGTTTATAGCATACATGTATATGAGGGAGGGATTGGAGCTTCCAAAGGGGGGGAGAGTCCTGGAAATGTGGGCAAAATTTAATAAAAATGGCACTTTTTTGGGAAAGTTTCACAAACTGTTGCAAAATTTAGGGAATTTTCGGTCGGTCCATAGTCCAAAATCTGGCCGGAAAGGCCTTCCCCAAAAGTTTGACCCCGTTACATGTATGGTTCAAGGGTCTCTGAAATCCCCTTTTGGACGAACCTAAAGAAATAGTAAAAAAGGGTCCATTTTTGGGTTTTTGTGGTTCGGCCGGAAAAATTTTCCGGCACATCTGAAATTGACTACGATCTCTAATTGGCCGCCCCCCCCACACCCCTGCACATGGCGTATCCAGGATTCCGCAAACGGGAGGGCTGCACCGAGGGGGGGGGGTGCGGAGCAACCGTGGGCCACCGTCACCACCGAGCGGGGATGCGGACTGCGGAGCAACGTAAGCCGCCACATTTGCTTGTTGGTGAGCCACCGCCGCTGAAAGGGGGGGCTACGCGTCAACTCATTTCTGACCCACAAACGCATGACGCAATTTTTACCTTTGTCGACCACAAAACACCGATTTTGACACTTTTTGGTAAATTTCCAACTTTCTAGGCTTTTATATATATACTGCAAATTTAGAGAATTTCAAACATTACCCTCCAGTATGTATATATATATATATATATATATATATATATATATATATATATATATATATATATATATATATATATATATATATATATATATATATATATATATATATATATATATAATGTATATATATCAGTTCATCAAGTTAGGTTTTTTGCCTTGTTCGGGGGTTGCCCGACGAGGTAGTGCTGCTCTGAAGACAATCCGACCTGTGGTAGCTGCGAGAACGTGATCGTCTCGACAATGGTGATCTCCTGATCCAGTGCAACCTATGCCGTCGCTCATTCCACTTCACGTGCTCTGGTTTGCCGAAAACTGTCTACAATGAGATCAACAAGAAGGAGTCTCAGGTGATGTGGTTCTGTTTTGTTTGCAACGGTACCGCAAAGAATCTAGTTAGGAGTCTGGGCGATCTGTCGCAAAAATATAATGACCTGGAAGCTTGTTTTGCTGTTTTGGAAGAAAAAGTAGGGGCTACTAGTGATGGCACCGGCACAACCGGGTCCTTTGGCTCTGTGAAACTCAATGATGACCCAGCTTTACCCAATCAAGATTCGATAGTAGAAACGGCAGTAAATGAAATTCTGGATCAAAAGCGACGAGAGACCAACTTAATGATCTTCGGCTTGCAAGAGCAGGAGTCAGCTGATGGCGACGAGACTGTCATTTACAAGATTTTTCAATCGGTTGGTATCAGCGGCACCGAAATAGTATCTCATCAACGCCTGGGTGACAAACGGCCGGGCAAAAGCCGTGCTGTCAAAGTCCGACTAAGCTCCGCCGAGACGAAATACACTGCCCTGGGGAATGCGAAACAACTGGCATCTTCTGCAGATTTCCGTAAGGTGTACACAAAACCTGATCTTACCCAGTTACAGTTGAAGAAGCCGAAAGCCCTCGTGGACGCCTTACGTGCTGCGAATACTGCTGAGAAAACAATGACCATTCGCCGAGGGAAGCTGGTCCCTTTAGCCCAGCTCATGGGGCCACCGGGCCTCCGCGGGTGAGCCCCACCCCCGCCATTGGAGTGAACTGTTCTAATAAGGTTTTTAGCTGTAACAAAAGGAATAACGTTTTTACCTGTTTGTTATTTAATGCTCGTAGCCTAATGAACAAATTGCATTTGTTTCCAGTGTATTTATGTAATCATGGCTACCCTGATGTAGTGGCTGTGACCGAGTCATGGAGCATGCCTGACCGCGATTCGGACGGTCTCTTGTCGGTTAAGGGCTATTCTCTATTCCGCGCCGACAGGGAAGCATGGGGTGGAGGTGTAATTATCTATGTCCGCAGTAGTCTAAGTCCGGTTTCGTGTACTATCTTGGACGATTTCGGCTACAACGAATTTGTGTGCTGCCGTATTCGTCTCCTTGGTGACGAGTCCTTGCTTGTCGTTGCTGTATACCGCCCAGAAACAGATGGGCGCGACATGGACGACTGTTTGTTTAATATGATACGATCCCTGCCCTCTGTTGCTTTTGATCGGCGTTTGTTGCTTGTGGGCGACTTTAATTTCAAGGACATAGATTGGACTAATCACGCTTGGCCCACTCACTGCGACGGCTTTATGGAATCCATTCATGACGGTGGTTGGTATCAATTTGTCGATTTTCCAACCCGGGGCGTCAACACACTCGACTTGGTTTTTGCTAACGAACAGCATCTTGTCTCCGAAGTCGTTCAGGTTTTTGGTTGAATCACACAAGCGCCCCCCGCCGCCATCAAAGCGGGGTTTTACGAAAGTAAATTGGCCTGCCTTTCGTATCATGCTGTCAGCGTTGCTTCACGATTTTTCGCCCGCCATGCCGGTTACAGTCATGTGGTCACTGATCTCGTCAAGCATTCAAAGATGCATTGAGGCTTTTGTTCCAATCTGCCAGCAGAAGCCAACTTGGAGACCAAAATGGGCAGATGCAAAGTGTTTCCGTGCCCTTCAAAACCAGAGAACTAAGCTACGGAAGTTTCAGCACTCCGGTAGCCAGCGCGATCTTGAAGCCTACAAAAGTGCATCCAAGAAAGTATCGATGCTATCTCTTCACGCTGTGTATAGCTTTGAGTCCAAGCTGGCAGACAATGTTAATTCCGATCCAAAGTCATTCTGGTCCTATGTGAACGCAATATCCAAGTCAAGACCGTCGGTGGGTCCTATCTGTAAACCTGACGGATCTCTTACGGAATCTGACCAAGAATGCGCTGCCGTTATGGCTGAATTCTTCGCGTCCGTTTACCGCGATGAAGCCTTGCTGGTAACTGACATTCTTCCGGTTACCACTACTAGAATGCCTGACGTTGTATTTACTCCTAGTAAGGTTCGCTGTGCAGTGAAACGGATGAAGCGGTTTGCGGCACCTGGTCCCGATGGGGTACCTCCGGTGGTTTTGACGGAGTGTGGATCCATCTTGTACCCTATTCTATCTGTATTCTTCAACGAAAGTCTGAAACACACTTATATTCCTGTAGAATGGAGGACTGCTAATGTGATTCCGATCCACAAGAAAGGTTCACTGCACGAGGCTGGAAATTTCCGACCGATTAGTCTCACCTCAGTAATCAGCAAAGACATGGAATCAACGATCTCGTTTGAGATGGTTCTGCATGGTCTTGAAAACGGTTTAATAATCCCAAGTCAACATGGTTTCCTGCCGGGTCGTTCGTGCGAAAGCCAGCTGTTAACCTTCGTCGACCGTATCGTTAAGTCCTTGAATGAGGGCGATTGTGCGGATGCTATCTACCTGGACTTCAAGAAAGCTTTTGATCGGGTCCCACATGCACGTCTGGTTAATATTCTTAAGGCCCATGGTATCGGGCAAAACTTGCTGGATTGGCTCAAAGCATTCCTGTCAGATCGTACTCAGTCAGTGCTTGTTGGTCAAGCCGCGTCAAGACCTATTGATGTGCCTAGTGGTGTACCACAAGGCAGTGCGCTCGGCCCTACCCTGTTTATGTACTTTGTTAATCTAATCAATCTGTCGGTCGGTGGGGGATTGCTAAAGTTCGCCGATGACTGCAAACTTTTCCGTCGAATCTCGAGGCATCCGTTGAGTACCAGACTTGATGTGGCCGACATGCAGCTGGATCTGGACGCTTTATGGTCCTGGTCTAATGACTGGGCGATGGAGTTTAGCGTAGACAAATGCGCGGTGCTTCACTTTGGTCGGTCAAACCCATGCCACAGTTACAACCTGGGTGGATCATCGTTGGAAGCGCTTTCTTGCATTCGAGACCTCGGGGTTACGATATCAAACGACCTGAAAAGCTCCTCTCATTGCGCAGAAGCTGTTAATCGAGCCGAAAAAGTGGTGCACTGTATTCGGAGAATAATCTGCAACAAAAATGTCCGCATTGTGCTGAAGCTGTACAAGTCTCTCGTAAGGCCGATTTTGGAGTACTGCTGCACAGTGTGGTGTCCTCATTGCGCAAGAGATATCGAACAGGTCGAACGGGTGCAACGAAGGGTGACTAGATTGGTGCCCGGGTTCTCAGACCTGGCGTATGAAGAAAGACTGGCTCGCTTTGGTTTGCAGTCCTTGCAAACGAGGCGACTTCGTGCGGATTCTCGACCTGACCTACATACTCAAAAAGGGCCTATGTTTAAAGATTCGACCAGGAAGCACTAGGATTTTTCCCCGCAAAAGCACAGGAAAACCAGGAAATCTTAATTTTCTGTAAAATTTTATCTGTTACGGATTTTTCAGATGTTTTTTACCCTTTCATTCAGAGACATTTTACAGACTTTCAGAGGAATTTCAGACAAATTTCAGATAAATTCAGAGGAAATTTAGAGAATTTCACCCAGAATTCAGAAACTCTGAATTTTATCTGAAAAAATGTGACAGTCTTTTCAGATAAATTTCAGATATTTTTACACGAGTTTCAGAGAAAATTCACGTGTTTTTCACATCTGTAAATATCAGGTAAATTTTATCTGAAATTCGTGTAAAAAGTATCTGAAATTAATCTGAAAAACCAGTAACATTTTTCAAATAAAATTCAGTCTCTGAATTCTGGGTGAAATTCTCCGAATTTTCCCTGAATTTCTCTGAAAATTATCTGAAATTCCTCTGAAACTCTGTAAAATGTCTCTGAATGGAAAGGGTAAAAACCATCTGAAAAATCCGTAACCGAAAAAATTTCACAGAAAATGTATGTATATATATATATAATACAATGATAAAATTATGTGACGTTTGGAGGGCGATAATTAGCAGCAAGATGGCCGTTGACGGATCCGATGGACGTATGTGGGCCACAGGAAGACCTGAAAACATGAAAATATATTTTTGCACGATTCGGAGGTTCGTTTTGAAACACTCATCTACCCGGTTTACATTTGATTTTGGACAAATATTTTCACCCGTAAAACGGTACGCACCTCATCTTAATAAAAGTAAAAAACCCCATGGCCTTGATCTGATCTCTAGCCCCCAAAAGAACTGTTGCCGCTTTTAATGAACATCATATAAAAAACCAAGATTTAAACTCAGCAGAAAAAAGGAAGAAACACAAAAATACCATAAATTAATGTACAATAACGATATATAACATGACATAAAAGGTATATAACGGACTTTAAGAACGTTACAAAACGATTTAGTAAAAGCAGAAAAAAGTTAGAAAAAAGTTAGAAAAAAATCAGAAAAAAACCAGAAAAAAGCTAGAAATAAACTACAAATAAACTGTAGATCGTATTTTGCGAAAGTTTGAAAAATCTAAAAATACTCACATCGCATCAGCAAACAATCAGAAAAGCATAGTAAAAAACTCAAAAAAAGGTGGAAAAACCAATTTAAACCCACCAAAAACACCGGAAAATACAGAAAAAATAAGCTAAAATAATGCATTACAAAGGGAATCACAGACACAAAAGACTAAAACAAATGACAAAAAGGGCGTAAAAGTACTCCAAAAACATTAAAAACCGATTTGGGGCAAATCTGAAAAAAGTTAGAAAAAAACCAGAAAAAAACCAGAAAAAAACTAGATCGTATTTTGACAAAGCCAGAAAAAAACCAGAAAAAAACTAGATCGTAAGTTAGAAAAAAACTAGAAAAAAACCAGAAAAAAGTTAGAAAAAAGTTAGAAAAAAACTAGATAATTTTTTCTGGTTTTTTTCTAACTAGAAAAAAGTTAGAAAAAAACCAGATAATTTTTTACGATCTAGTTTTTTTCTGGAAATAATTTTCCTGTGCGAGGGGGGCCCCACGGGCTCCCCCTTTGGCTTTAGGCCCCGAAGCCCCCCCCCCTTTGCCAAAGAGGGCCTATAGAAAAAAAATTTCCGATACGTCTCCAATTGACCGAATTTGGCCTAAAAATCAAAAATTTCCCCAATTTTTTTCTGGGGGCTGCCGCCCCCAGACCCCTGCAATCCTGTGGCTCCATATTTTTTGCTTTTGTGTTCTATTAAAGCGTGTTCATGTGTATATGGGTGCATTGTACACTATTTATTTGCTTAATACACTGTTTAATGTATCCTTTTAGATGTCTTATCGTAGCAAAAATGACATTTTTAATGATTTTGCAAAAATGATTTTACTCACCTCTAGTGTTTGGCCGATACCCAAAAATACCGATAACCGATACCGATACCGATAAAAAAATACCGATACCGATACCGATACCGATATTTTCTATGAAATGTTTCTATACGTATATATATTACCATGGACTACATGTATGTATACTAGACAGTATTTCTGTGGGCTGTACAGACATTGTGTTGTCGTATGGGGATCCTAATGTATGTAGGGATACCGGATAATAGCATAAACTTGTGGTTGCGGGAGAAAGATCCCCACCTAAAAAATTCGTCCCAAAGAGGGGGGAGGGGTCAGCCGGAGGAAAAAAAGAGTAAAAATAACGTCCCCGGCGTCAGCCAAAGTTTTGACCATGCGTCTTTTTTATCTTACATATTGAGTGTATGTATTTGTAAAAATGGCAGCGTGGCTGAGTGGTTCCAATCTGAAGGTTGCAGGATCGAATTCTATCGAATCGGTTACATGAAATCCCCTTGAGCAAGAGATAAGGCCACATCGCTCCTGCCAACATAGCAGTAAGTGGGATCAAGTGCAGTTGGGAAGGGGAAAAATAGTGGACCTATTTTTTGGAGTAGAGCACCTTGGGATCAAGTGCAGTTGGGGGGGAAAAAATAGTGGACCTATTTTTTGGAGTAGAGCACCTTGGGGGAAGCATTTTTTGTAACAGAACCCCTATCCACAAATTTGGATTTTCTGAGCTATGACCCCTTGAAAATAGCATTTTCAGTGTTTTTGGACGTGAACGTAGGCCAAAGTTCGAAGCCAAAATTGGCTATAATCTTTGTTTTTGGATAGTTTTGAGTGCGTTATGATGTTTTAAGGCATCGTCCAGGCTTAGTTGGCAGGATTCTCTAGGCTAAGCTGGCAGGATTTTTTCTGAAAATTTCGATTTTTTATTGCCTAAGCCTGAGCCTAAGCCTACGCCTGAACCTAAGCCTAAGCCTAAGCCTGATACTAAGCCTAAGCCTAAGCCCCATACTAAGCCTAAGCCCTAAGCCTAAGCCTAAGCCCAAGCCTAAATTAAGGCCAAGTTTGAATTTGGTCAAAAATTGGACGTTTCTGGCGAATTCGGCCAATTTTTCGGCTGGAACACGGTCAAAGAGCCTTTGTTTTGATTCTAAAAAATTGTAAACAATAATCTGACACCGTTTAGACACGATTAGAACGCAAAAATCAAGAGCTTCGTAAAAAAAATTGTAAAACGTCCCTCACTGAGGGTTCAGATTTCGGGGGGTCATATCTCAGAAAATCCAAAAAATGAAATAGGGGTTCTTGAAGCAAAAATGCATCCCCCAAGGTGCTCTACTCAAAAAAATAGGTCCACTATTTTTCCCCCCCCCAACTGCATGTAACCCGGTAAGTGGGTACCACATTAATTATATGGGATAGTAACAGGGGTTCGTGTGAGGCATTATGCCATGAGGGGTTGCTCCCCCTTCATTATGTAGTGATCCTCGAAGTGGTAGTCATCGTCCTAAGCAGCACTACAGCTTTGTAACGGAGATGAGGAGGATCGCACCCGAGTGTGGAAACACCAAAGAGCAATTATCTTTCCGCGGGTCAGCTTTACCTTTTTTATTAATGAAAAATGGCCATTTTTTTATAAAATCTTCGCGACTTCTGCTTAAATTTTGACCAAGGACTTGAAGAACAACAATTTTTTTCTTCAGCAAGGCAAAGATTAAATAAGTCTGGGGGATAGATAAACACTGCATGCGTATCGAGGGTGAAGGATCCAACCCAGGAGGTGAAAAGAGATTCTAAATTGCACTGCTGTTACATTTTTGAGTAAAAGTAGTCAAAAATATGCCAGAAAGTATATATGCACGCACAGGCCACAGACAAGCTTAGGTCAATTTTTGTAGAATGGGTTGTGTGTTAGGGGCTGACGCGTTCAACACGGCACGCAAATTCGACTCGCCAGTCTACGCTATGTAAAAAAGTTGAAGGTAAAAAACTTTTGAACGGTTGAATTTCAAGATTCAAGCAGATGAGCCGATTTACCCCAGGAAAAAAAACTATCGGTATCGGTATTTTTGAACTTTTAAAATACCGATACCGATACCGATATGCCTATTATCGGCCGATACCGATACCGATAATCGGCCAAACACTAAGCTCGATACTCACCTCTTTTATTTCGAAATTCCAAAAAAGCTCCAGCTTCTGGGGGCTGCCGCCCCCAGACCCCTGCAACCACTCTGATTTTTACAATAAGTATTGCTTAGAATTGCTTTGTCAATGCAAATTTTATTTTAAAATTACAAAAAAACTCCAGCTTCTGCGGGCTGCCGCCCCCAGACCCCTGCAATTGCTATGATTTTAGGACGTGTTGCTGACAACTTTTTCAGTGCAAATTCACCGTCTAAATTCTACAAAGCTAAACCCTCTGCAGACTGTCGCACCTGTTAGTTTGCTACATTGTGTGCGCGTTTCACCCCACCCCCCCTTCCCCCGGGTCGTCGACCACCAGTACAGCCCCCCTTCGCAAAGTCCTGGATACGCTACTGCTATGCAATGTGTAAAATAACACATAAAACATAACAATAATCGACACTACTAATAAAACGCCTCGCAATAGTTTTGTCACGCTCGCTACCCCCCCCCCCCCCCCCCCCCGGTCGACACCCAAGGTGGCCCCCCCCCTTTGAGAATTCCTGGATCCGCGCCTGGTTTTTCTCTGATTTTTCTGGGGTTTTCTAGAATTTTTAGTGTTTTTCAATCCTGGAGAAATATTACAAAATAACATCACCTATTGACTACAAGATTTATGAACAGCGCACATGATGTCTGCTGAAGAAATGTTTATTAAGTTTATAGTGGTGCGGGGAAAAAAACCCTATTTTCAACTTTTCGGGCCGTCCTGTGCTTCACATAAATCGGATCCATTAATGCTCGCGGCTGTTATAACGGCCATCTTTTGCCTAACTGTTACACTAATAAAATGGATTCTTCTGAGTAATGAGTCTCGAAACCTCCGG
>JASANF010007074.1:0-19485 GCA_030248245.1 Trissonchulus sp. WLG1_4 | reverse complement strand
AAAAGTGGAAAAAAGGTAGAAAAGAAGTAGAAAAATTGCAGAAAAAATGTAGAAAAAAAGTAGAAAACGGTTTTCTACTTTTTTTCTACTCAGATTTTTTCCTGTGAGTGGCGTAGCCAGGGGGGCCCCAGGGGGCCAGAGCCCCCCTCAGCGGTTTTGGGCCCCCCCTCGGTTAATCGGGTCGCGTAGCACCCCCCCCCCCCGGTAGACAGACTTCCAAAATTTTCGGGCAAAAAAGGCACGTTGGCCCCTCCCTCAACTTGATCCTGGCTACGCTACTGGTGGAAAGATTTCAGATAACGTGATAATTATTATATATCACTTTGAAAGTACCTCCAGATTCTAGGAGTGTCACCTATTGTTAAAATACCGGTACCAGTTAGAGTATATAAGTTCGTAGAAAAATTAGCGAAAATATATATGTCTATTAAAAATGTTGAAGTAACCCATTCAAAAATAACCAAAAAGGCAGAAATTGAAAAGTGGAGGAAATATTACAGAAAAAATAGCAGCCGAAAAGTGGCGGAAAGTTGCACTAATTGAAGGAAATGTTGCAAAAAATTGAAGGAAAAGTAGCAGAAATGTTGCAGAAATGTGTCCGAAATGTTGCAGAAAGTGAGAATTGTTCAAAATAAAGAGGAAATGAAGAGGAAATAAAACCGAAATAAGAAAGAAATGGTTTTTTGAGATTTCCTTTACATTTCAGTCACTTTTTGAAATTTTTTTCCTGTGTGATGCTTATTTTTCTATGAAAATATAATTAATTTATTGTCTACGCGAAAAGAAATTACAACTTTTGATATGCAAGCTGAATTTAATTATGTATATTTCGCCTCTCTTTTTCAGTTGGCAAAATTACGATTTTTAGTATAAATGAGCTAAATATGCTGCTAACAAAGCTGTATTAAATATATTATTATGTGTTACTTTATGACGATCAAACTTCAGGTTGATATTACGACTGTACTGGTCATAATTTTCGACGATTAGCCCTATTATGTCGAAAAACGATGATTTTCGACTAAAATTGAATTTTTTCGAAAAGGTATATATATATATAATATATATATATATATATAAATTAGGGATGTCGCTAGTGTTTGGCCGATACCCATCCTCCTCAGCCGCACTAGAGATTTGCAACGGAGATGAGCACCGCACCCGAGGGCGGAAACACAATTGTCTATCCGCGGATCGGCATTTTTATTAATAAAAAATTTTAGCGGTTTCTGCTTAAATTTTGACCAAAAACTTTAACAATGACAAATTTTTCCTTCAGCAAGGCAAAGATTGAATCAGTTTAAGGGAACGGTAAACATTGCATTCGTATCAAGGGTGGAGGATCCAACCCAGAAGGGATCCTAAATTGCACTACATTTTTTAGTAAAAGTAGTCCTACAAATATTTATGCCAGAAAGTCACAGCATAGTGCACGCACAGGCCAAAGACAAACGTATGGTCAATGTTTGTAGAATGGGTTGTGCGTTAGGTATTGACGCGTTCAACACGGCACGCAAATTCGACTCTCCAGTCTACGCTATGTAGCTTCCTAATCCTAACGTGTGCTAGCAGTGCTGGTAATGTCTACCTTGAGAAACTAAACAAACGTTCTACCAAATACAAGTTTCTGAAATAGTGCAAACACAATAAGAGTGGAAATGTTTGCCATATATACTGTTTATACTGCTTATCAGTTCTGGTGCCAGTTGAGTTCTTTGACTAAAAAAGTTGAAGTTAAAAAACTTAAGACAACATTTAAATTTCAAGCAAATGAGCCGAGATACCACAGGAGAAAAACTATCGGTATCGGTATTTTTGAAATTTTAAAATACCGATACCGATACCGATACCGATATGCCTGTTATCGGCCGATACCGATACCGATACCGATAATCGGCCAAACACTAGATGTCGCGGATGTGACTTTTTTCTGACTTCTGACATCCGCGCGGATGCGGATGAGGATCTTTTTAGAATACGTTCTAAACAAGTTATGAGCCAAATTTTTGAAAATTTTTTTACCAAAAAACACATAATACACTAAAAATAGCAAGTATATATGAATGCAAGAATGAAAGTACTAAGGAATGAGGCTTAGATAAAACAGTTTGTATCAAAGTTGTGCATTCAGTATATATATCTACTAAGCCATGCGTCGCCATCACCAGTTTGTTTAAAACGCTATTAGTTAAATTTATGCCAACTCAAAGGCTATCGGCGTGACCCTCTGGTTACTTGATGCTTTTGGGTTTGGTTGGTGTATCACTATGTATATATACGTATATACTCTGTCTGTTCTTTTTAATCTACGAAAGCATGCAAGTTAAAAAACTGATAATATTGTTTTGATAATTATTGCTTTACAAGTTTGTAGACTAGTCTCTCTCAAACATGCAAAACTCAGTTCGAATATTGCCGCAATATCAAATATTCGTGAAGCCTATTTTAGAAAAGGGCGATTTGCAACCAACAATGAGGTGAAAAAGCCTAGAATAAAGTTTCAATCCACAGCAAAAATATTTGAGTTTTTGAGAGCAAAAATATTGGTACTGCCTGACCATGGTCTTGTAAGTTTACCTAAAAACTTGTAAAAAGTCATCAAACCAATAGGTGAAAAAATGGCAAAAAATGACCCAAAGTCTCGGTTTTGGCGGTCTCAGAATTTGGTCTCTGTCTCGGTAGTCTCGGTTTCGTGGTCTCGGTCTCGGTCTCGGAAAAAAAACCGAGACTTCCATCCCTACTTGCCACTCTTGCTGCAATCAAGTAATCAAGATGAGTATGGGTCGCTCAGAGAATTTCCGGCTAGTTCAGCATCCGGCTAATTTTTGGATCGCTCCGGCCGTCCGGCCGGAGCCGGAACCGTAGCCGGAGGATCCAAATCCGGCAAATGCTATAAAACTGAAAACGTTACTACTAATTAAACATCAAAAACGTCTTCAAACCTCCGCTACTCCCCCGAACTAAAAGTATAGAACCGCTAGTGACACTGGCGGTCCCAGACTTCAATTTCGGGGGGGGGGCGGAGGTCTGAAGAAATATTTTCACTTTTTATAATAGCATTTTTCAGCTTTACGCTATCTTGTTATAGCCGCAGCCATATCAAGGACAATGAATTGAGTCTGTTTGTAGTAAAAACCAGTGGTGTACCCAGAAAAAATAGAGAATTTTTTAATTTTTAGGCCGAATTTGGTCAACTGGAGACGTATCAGAAAATTTTTCCGACAGGAAAATAAAACACATGATGGGAATGTCACATCAGACAGTGTATTACACAACTAAAAGCAGCATAATATACTCGTGTAGACATGCAAATGCAGCATAATGTACTCATGTATACATGTATAGGCTTTGATGAAAGATAATAAGAAGGAATAGTAAGCCATAGAGTTGCAGGGGTCTGGGGGCGGCAGCCCCCAGAAAAAAAATGGGGAAATTTTTGATTTTTAGGCCAAATTTGGTCAATTGGGGACGCATCAGAAAAATTTTCCGGCCGGACCATAAAAACCAAAGGGGGGACCCTTGTGTAAAATTTCAGTCGGGAAAAATTTCGGGGGGGCGGCCGCCCCTGGCTAGTGATATTATATGCATATTCGTAGTATATATATACATGTAATGTATATAGTTTTATATTTACTAGTGCATTATATAGCTGACAACTGAGTGCATTTTTTCCTGTAAAACAGCTGTTTGCTCTGACATGTTATTTGGCAGCACTTGACTCGCAGACAAACATTAACGTGTGTGTGCCCTGCCCACTAACTTTACATTTGCACTGGTGTGAAATTATGTCTACGACATTGCGTATGTTTTCTTGAGTCAAAAAATAGCTTGTGCTCTTAGGCATGTTATATGACATATAATATATAGTCATATAGGCATCTGGCATATAATATATATAATATATATAAGCATAAATATTGTATATATATTTTCTTTTTTTTTCTGGCTACGTCACTGGCGAGGAAGATTGAGTCACAAAGTTGCAGGGGTCTGAGGTAGGCAGCCCCAGGAAAAAAAACTAGCGATTTTTCCAATTTTTAGACCAAATTTGGTCAATTGTAGATGTATCATAAAATTTTTACGACAAGAAAATAAAACAAAAGATGGGAACATCAGATCGGACAGTGTATGGCACTACAACTAAATGCAGCCTAGTGTACTTGTGTATTCATGCATTGGCAAGCACCAAATGTGGGAGTCTGGAGGTGCCTAGCCACTAGCCGACAGGAAAACATAGTCACGGTGTGGCAAGGGTCTGGGGGCGACACACCCCAGAAAAAATTAATAATTTTGTTAGTTTTATTCCAAATTTGTTACATTTTGGACGTTGCGGAAATTTTTTTCCGGCCGGGTGATAAAACCAAAGGGGAACCCTTGCCACTCTTACTTCAATCTAGATGAGTATGGGTTGCTCATAGAATTTAGATTCAGCATAAGGTATATACTTGTAGACATGCATAGGTTTTGATGAAAGATAATAACAAGGAACAGTAATCAACAGAGTGGGAGGGGTCTGGAGACGGCAGCCCCCAGGAAAAAAGTTCGAGAATTTGTTGATTTTTAGGTCAAATTTGGTCAATTGGAGACGTATCAGAAATTTTTTTCGGCCGGGCGATAAAACCAAAGGGGGGAACCTTGCCACTCTTACTGCAATCTAGTTGAGTATGGGTCGCTCAGGGAATTTACCTCCGGTTCAGCATCCGGCTAATTTTTGGATGATTCCGGCCGGAGCCAGAGCCGGAGCCGGAGGCTCCGGCCGATCGCTAATATATATTATATATATTTAGCGATTTATTAGAAAGAAGGACAAGAATATTTATTAGAAAGAAGGACAACAACAAACAGGTTACCAGCATAAAATCCTAAAAGGACATATATACTATGCTATAATGATCCAAACAATGACAGTTACGAGCGTGCAATAATCAAATTTGGTAATATATTAGTAGAAAAATAAAAATAAAAAATAAATACAATAATAAAATAAATAATAATATATATACAGCTCGAGCTCAAGTTTAGATGCTTTAAGTTGCAACATAAGGTGAAAAATGAAAATATTATGGCTTGTCAGTATAACTATCTTGTTGTCAGTACAACTATCTTGTTTTTATTTCAGATAACCCATATATATCCCTTTGCGTCGTGCGTAGCTCCTTACTTGTGGATGTGGATTTATGTATTGGAATTAATATTTGATTTTTGCTTCTGACAGGCATATTATATTCCTTCCTATTCCAGTTGCTTTGCTGACCTCCCACTACAATGTGTATATACATTATATACTTAATTTAATTGTGTGCAAATGAGCTATTATGTAAACCACAGGCCTTAATGGCTTTGTTTATACTGACGCTTTGTGCAGCACCTATTAACCAAATTACGCAGTTGTCTGTGCCAGCTTAATCACAGTTTTTCATGGGAAGCCATCAGAGTAAAGATATTGCCGATTGTTTCGAGTATCGTCCGGCACGAGTGGAGTTTTACGACGACTCAAATCGACTGAATCTAAGCGGAGCACGAACTCCGGAAGACTCCGCTGCCCCCGCGGGTTGGCGTTCTCGCAGAGCTCCTTCTTCACGCTGGCGCTCAAAAATCGGTTCCAGCTCTGTAGCTAAAAAACGTTCGTTGTCGATGCCTCCGCCTTTGAATCAATGCGGCCCTAGTACTAGTAACTGTGATAGTAACAGTAGTAACAATAGTGGAGCTTTCATTCATAAAACCAGCACCACAGCTCATTATCAATGGCCACCTATGAGTGCCTCCTTCGCTGCCACGCCTCCCCTGGGCATTGGTCATCGGACACGCCAGACTAAACGACGCCTGGCTGCTCAAAATGGGGACAGTCATAGTGCAAATTCTGCGACAGACTCGTTGGTTCATTCAAGCTTTGGCTCACTAAATCGTAGTGCTGCAGATAACTCGCGGACACAGAACAGTGGCCATCATAGTATACAACTGTCCACTAGCAGCAGTCTCCCTCGAGCACAAGATTTCTATGCCTTGTTCAAGTACAAAGTTTTGCATCCGCGTCGCTACTACAAGGGCCGTCAACGGGTGAAGGTTAACAAGGAACACAGCCGTCTATTTCGTGAACTGGTCAGCAATTGGTCTGCACAGAACATGCACTGTCTTCTGGTTGAGTATGAGGCCGGCTGGGCTTTACGCGAGCTGACGCTGAAGGGCGAACGGGCTCGTCCTGTGGCTAAATCCGTGGCTGGAGATCTGCAAACTTTATACAATGCCAAGGCCTGCTCTGACTTGCTGCTGGTCTATCAAGGACTGGAGTTTGCGGTCCACAGTTCAATTCTGATCAATCGTTGTGGATATTTTCGCAATCTGCTGATGCCGGCAGCCAGCAATTTTCGACACAAAATGGGCATCCTTAGCGCCTCTGCGGCTGAGTCTTCCCCCAGCCGCAGTAGAATATACATTAACCTTAATCCTGGCTTGCACGAAGCCATATCTCCGGAACTGTTTGGCAATTTATTGCATTATCTGTATACGGGTAAACTTGTAGATCCGACGCGTTACCCGTCTTCCCCCGCGGCCGGTGGTCACCGTTCTGCGAAAGCTAATCCCCAGTCTGCGGCTAGTATGGATTTTTTATTACGGGTTAAGGAAAGTTTTGGAGCCACACATTCGCTAGAGCACGATATGCAAACCATGCTAGCCAGTGGACTAGCAAGTGATGCTATTTTGGTGTTTTTACCCGCTGCAACGTCAAACAGCGCTGTCAGCTGTGCGGATGAGATTTCGCGACTTTCAGTCAGTCGAAGTGGAACCTTGGCCAGACCCCCTTCAAGCTCTCACGTGGACGTCAGCGTAGCCTATGGACATAGCAGGTTAGATTATATAACACTTACGGACCAATCAGGGCCGGTGTCAAGGGAGGGGCCAAGGGGACTGTTGTGGTGGTAACCCATAACGCAATGGTCTGGAAGGGTATCATTAGTTAGTCAGGATAGTTTCATCTCTTACACTCTTTGACTCATTGGTTTTGAGGCACTCAAGCAGTTTTTTTAATTTCAAGGCCATTTAGTTTATTATAATAAAACTGACATTTTTAGTAAATTTGTTATCCGTTAACTCCGAATTATCTAAAGTTCTGTCTCTGTCACATTTTTAAATTTTCTAGCTTGTAGCCTCTCGCCAGGTCTCTTGTTGTGACATGAAAAAGTGGCGACCACACAAAGGCACGCATTAAGATTTCCATTTCCTTTTCCCATCTGTGTCATAGTATATATAAAGGCTTAGTAGATTTCCTCATTTGAACCTTTTATTTCGTACATGCGAATAACGTGTGTATATAATACGCATAAGTGTAGTGTAAAACGTTGAGTTTTTTGTGGCCGAGTATGACATGGCAATATTTTTAGATGGCAAATGCCAGTTCGCATTAGTTTCAATTTGACAAGTTTTTGAAAAATTCATAATTAAGCAGCACTTTTACAGCCGTACGTCTGTACGCTATGCATTCATTGAATACGAGTGTATGTATGTATGTACGCATGTATATAGATGTGAGAGCGTGAATCTACTTTTCGAAAGTTTACTGACATTGACTGTTTTTACGTATCTATTTTGTTACGAAGATTTTGACTGAATATTATGTGGAGGTTTGTAAATAGACAGATTTAATGTTCACATAATTTATACGACGCCCTCGTCTTCAACAAGTTTGGTTTATTATAATTATGCTCAGTACTACATTATTTTTGGAAAAAATTCTAGATTCAAGATTCGAAATTCTATTTTGGCCAAAATAGTTACATACACATTGTTTCAGGCTCTGGCGAAAAAATATAATATACATACATTGTACGTACTATATAATAAATGCATAGTATATATATTGTGTTCGCACATATGGTATCTATCTACACTACACGAGTATGAGTATGGATATATTTTATGGGCCTTTTTTGTAAAACTTACGTGAAAAATGGTGAGAAAATGGCATGTCATTATTATAGTTTTGCTGTTCTTATGTTTACCCCAAAGCCGAAGTGTTATATATAGGCACAAAAAGTACGTATATACTGTATAATACCTAAATTATACATACTCTTATCTCACATTTAAAGATTTGAGTCGCGAAGTGTCAAACTCAAAAGTTTCACCATCCGATCGCCTGCAGGTTCACTACACTCGTAAACAATACGATTTTCACTAATCGATCTCAACCTGCGTTTGTTCCTACAAGATGCAGTGGTATAAAAACCTACAGAGTACAGGTGCAGTTAGTGGTTTAGTCTTAGTGTAATCTTTAATATTGTTACTGTCAACTTTTTGGCAAATTGGCGAATAGCAGTGGAACTGATGGTTCTTATTCAACTGATCTAGCTAGTAGAAACTATCGGTATGTATGTTTTTTATGTAGTAATATGCAAGATATATTTAATGAGTTAAAAAATTATATCCACACGCCCATCTCGCCAAATCTTTACACCAATGAGCAGTTTATTTCAGAAATGGCAGCACCAGCTCCGCGTCTTCGCTCAGCAATGCCCCCAGCCAGTGCTGTCGCGAGTTTCCCTGCCACTCGGCCATCCTGGCGGCTCGCTCTAGCTTTTTTCGCTCTATCATCCATCGTCGACTGTTGGCCAGGTCGTGTTCGGGTGACGGACCGTCGGCCAACTCGGGAGAGCCAATCAGAATAGCCCTCGATGAGAGTGTCATTCCCAGACACTATGCGCCTGCTCTGCTGCACGCTCTGTACACTGACCGGGTGGATTTGTCAAAGGTGAGCTGGGCCTGGGGGGAGGGCTGGGCTGGGCTATTAGAGATCTACTAATTTGGAGGTTAGCAAGCAGAGACCGAATCTGCCGCACCCTCCATTGTAGCCTAAATCGGCGAAGCTTTAGCTGAAACACTCTCCCGCTGCAAGCGTTCATTTCGTTAGTAGTTAAAGTGTGACCGTGAGAACTTGAGAACCTGAGAAATTTCTGAACCCTGAGATGAAACAGGTGGCGTGATTTTTGGGACTACTCGCTGTATATACTCTTAATGGTTGCTTTTCTTTCATTACGTAATGAAGTATATAGTGTGTTTCTTTTCATCTCGCAAATTTTTCGTTGCATAATTTTCATTTTTCAACTTCTTTTAATTCATGTTTTCATTAATCAATCAGATTTAGTTTATTAGATTTAGATTTTGATTATTCATATTCCAGATAGTGAGCTGCAGTGGTGCCGGTAACCCATCCAACAGCAGTCTGTCGGAAGTGCAAGCCATTGCCTTGGGTCGCTCCTTCCCCTCGCCCATCCAGGAGGCCACTGAACTGTACCAAATTGCACGATTCTTAGAAGTGGAGAGTATTGCTCAAAGTTAGTGTTATCTCGATATTGTCTAAATGGTAACTCATTTGGGAGTTTTCAGTTGTAAAGCTTCTTTACAATATTGCTATGTTATGTCTGTTTTTGGCAATGTCTTAGATTGACTATCAAATCGAATCATGAATGTGTGTCACTAATAGCTGTAATTCTGGAATTACAGAGTTTAGGTCAAGTCAGATTAGCATTCATTAATGAGTTGGGGCGTTTGTGGGGTTTTGTGTAGCTTTTGACTGCCTTTAAAAGGGAGCTACTTCTGCCTGGTTCGGTTTCACGATTTTTTCTAATTTTCAGTCAAGGTAGCGCCCGTGAAGTTTCATCGCAGATATATATATATAAAAGTCTGAAACCAAAGCTGTGCCTTTTTTCGTTAGAGGCTCCTAACAATTCAATTTTGCGTGCACATCCCAATCCATTCACAAGCACAACACGAACACAATATTAATGTATTGTGTTCAGAAAGCATCCCGTGACTCGGTACAATTAGTTTTTTGTTTTTTCGTTTTTGTCTGTGGTGTCACTGGGACGCCTAACGTGAACTCAGTGCAATTAAGTCGGCTCCAAAAAAGGTGTTTTACTGTTTTCCCATTTTGGCTTTGATTTAGGATTTTAAAACATGCCGATTTTGCGCTTGTGGGTGTGCATTTATGCCAAGTTTCAGTTTAACTGGCCATATCTCATATCTGTTCTGTGTCACACAGTATATCTGTCCAAGTATATAATGATTATTTATTGGCAGTTTGGCACAATATTTTTGCTTATGTAAATAAATACAATGACAAACGCACTGAACCAGAACTGCACCTTTAATCTTTATTTTTTGTTCTTATCTGAGGTAGAGGTATTCTGGGGGTGTATGCTGAAAACCATATTGAAGAAACTTAATTTTTGACATTTTGGGGTATCCCGCCAATGCATAATTAGGTCAAAAAAGCTATGTCAAATTAGTCAAATAATATGCTTATTATTATATTATGCAATATGCTTTTTGCGGTTCAGCTGCTTGAAAATTATTGGCGTGTGTAGAAAAAATTTTATTTACACCGAACGCCGATTGAATCCTAGAAAATTTCGTTAAAAATAACCTAATGTGTTTGTTTGTCGACTTATTATGAATATGAACATTTATCCAGCTGTCCGCAAACATGTCGTTCCTATTTCGCTGTAATAGTAAGGTGAAATGTGTGAAGACATGAGCTACCAAATTTTAAAATCAGTCAAGTTAAAATCATCTTAACAGCCGTGCAAAGTAGAAATGTTTTTAGGGAGGTCTGCAATTTGTTTTTCCAATGTGTTACATTTTGGCAGTACTGTGCAAATAAAATTTACTGTCGGCGGCTGTCTACGTACTTAGTATAAGTTTTAACACATGCTGCGTTAATGTTGTGCTCATAACATACAACGGTAGGTCCAGGCCGTAACAATAAACTAAGGCTTGACGCGCTGTGTTTTTAAAATTTTAACAGATAAACTTGCTCATTATTTTAAAAAGTGTGACAAAATGTTGCACAAAACCTGCTGTGGGAAAGCCAGGGGAAAAGTTTTATGGACCTTTTTTCACACTTCTGTTAAATTGCCAAAACTACGCTCATTCTGTGAACTACTGATAGTGTGATTTATCCTAGTGTGAATAAGTTGTAAAGCGCGTTTATCAGTTTGCTTGTTTTCACGTAGTGCTTGTGTACGTATTAGAATAGCTGCGGAAGTATACAATACTATGTACATATTCGTATATTGTGTTGTCGTTAGTTGGTAAAGTACATACGTAGCGTATTATATTTTGAAGGAATTTTGAGAGGAAGAGGGGGTTTAGTAGCTCCGAAGGGGTGTTTAATTTGCTCATTTCGTTAGCAGTTTTTTACTGTGTACTGGCATATTTTTCGTGGGAGGTGCCCTCCCTCGTTGGTCCGGAGACTTCCCCCAATTTTTAGCCTTGAAATAGTGTCTCTCTGTGACTTGGTTCGACCCCCTTTCATTTTGATTGAGGCCCACGCCCCCCCCCCTCCCCTCCACCACTGACGTTCCAGGGCTTTGTTACAGAGATGAGCTCCGCATCCGCACCCAAGGGCGGACACGCCAAGGGAAAGTCCGCGGATTACGTTTACCTTTACCTGACCCCCCCCCGCATAGAATTTTGCCTAAAAATGTGCCAGGTGTATATCCATATACACGGGGTCTCGGTCTGGGGGGGCTTGTCCCTGATTTTCCGAAATTTTAGGGGGCTTTTTCCCGACTTATCGGGAGCCTTAATTGACAGAAACGCAAAAATTTATTTTTTGCCTAACATTGGAATTTTTTGCAAAAATTTTATGTTTTTAGCCATTTGTCCGCTTTCTTGTCATTTTTTACAGCGATCGGGTGCAATTTTCGTGTTTGTTCAGCAGCAAGGAGGGGGGCTTGTCCCGGTGGGTCGAATCTGGAGGGGGGCTTGTCCCGGACTCTCCAATTTGTTGGTGCTTGCAGTCTTGCACATGCCCCCCTAGGCCCCGCCATGTACATCCGTGACTGTGTGTGTGTATATCTCATTTTGTCAACTGTTCATTCCATTGTCATCATTCATCAGTGGCGAAATAGTAGACGAACACGGAGTCGGAGTCATATTTTTGTTACCAATCTTTACTATGGTTGTAAATTATGTTCACTTTTCAGCCTGCGAAGACATCATTGCCTCCAACCTGACGCCGGACAATCTGATGTCGGTCTACGCCTGGTCCATCGAGCCCTACGGCTCTGCCTTCGTTCACCGACAGTGCGTGCGATTCCTGGCTGAAAACTTTGCCATAATTGCCGCCAATGGATCATTGCTGTTTGATCTGGATGAAAATTTGCTCATTGAAACCCTTAGATCTGATTTTGTTCAGGTTGGTCTGCTTTCCATTCTGCTTACTTTTACGTGCCTTTGTGTAAATCACTGCGTCTTTTGGCTGTGTCTTGTCCTTAGTGTTTACAAATGCCCACATCCTTTCGGTACTTCCGTACTGAGTGTTCAGGAACCTGATGTAGCTATTCTTGTTTCTAGTTGCTCTAGTGTTTTCGTTAAGTGATGACAGTGGTATATTATATAGTTGCCGAAAGGCGAACTTGAAAATGGTCCAAAAGTCACGTAATGTGTGAAACATAGACAGACATTAGTGAAAGATGAGAGATTGGTTCACACCATTATAGTAACTTTGTGCTATCACACGGTTTGTTTTTTCATTTACTTTTTGGTGGCCAGGTGGCCACTAGACCCAACATTTTAGGGGTCAACCCATAGTTTTAGTGGCCATGGCCAGCAGTTTGGCCCACAAAACGCTGACTATCAACATAATGTAGTCCTTGTCTACTTAACATTATCTTATGCCTCATAATTGTTACATTATTTTACATGTTTATAATATTATGTTACTTGTAAATTTAGGCAAGCGAGTTGACAATCTTGGAAGCTGCGATACGTTGGGGTGAGCACCAGCTGATTAGAAGAATTGAAGAACGAGGTAACCTGCAATATTTTCATTACTTTTCTTAGAAAATCTGTTTTCATTGTATTAAACATTCCGCTATATTAATGCAGTGAAAACGAAGGCTTGTGGTAGTTTATGGAAGGTTTAGTTAAAATAGGTTTTTTTTGAAAAACAAGTGCTCTCTCTTTTCCATAGTTTGCTAATTAACTTAGTTTGTTTTTTATTTAGCATCATTCAAAATCTACGTCCCTTCCACCGTAAGGGTCTATTCATACTTAGAGCCGTATGTCCGTGCAGCCGGCTAAATAAAATAACTACGCCACAGTCTGATCTAATACACTATTAGTGATGTGAAGATTTTGTATATATTGCGTTTGTGTTTCAGAGCCAAATCTGTTGAATGGCACAACACACAGCATCACACGGAAGGGTGTGCGAAGGGGAGACCTGTCCGACGGGGAACTGAGTGACGTTCTTTCCAACGTTCTCCCCCTCGTCAGAGTACACTTTGTGCTGCCTCCGAAACATCCCGTGAGTTCTCGTTTTATAAGGATACTAAAGTACTAAATTTTTGAAAATAGCTTTGGAGATTACGTCTTGTTTTTGAGCATTTTTCACTAGATGCTCAGTGTATTTTGAGACACTGTGTTAGCTGGGGAACGTTTGTTTTTTATCAGTCGCTGTTATGTACCAAGTTTTATATAACTAAAGTTCACCGACTTTTAATAGCCATTAGCTCCCCGTTCGTTCATTAGCGCATATCTATTAGCGTATAACTTGCTCAGTAAATTGGCGCAGTTTTGAATTTACTAGTTTTGGTTTTACGACAATCTTAAGGTGTCATTATTTTGATGAAAGCTTTAAAGTACTTGAGAGCAAGCGTATTCATATAAGTGTCTTGTTCGCTCTCTTGAACCACCTACATATATTTCCTGTTAATAGTACGAAAATCTTATAATATATTAAGATCTGAGTTCTTGTATTTTTCCTCGTATAGATGGTGTTAAATAGTGACCTTGTTTTGTTTGTACAAAAGTCGATCTAGTCTCAAAATGTACCAAGTTTTTAGCTATATTTTTATTCAATTATGTCATGTGAATGAATGAGTTTAAGTTTGAGCTATAGTTTGCATGAGCTATAGCATAAATGCATTAAGCATAATATTAATGTTTAGTAGTAGTTGTTTTCTGCAATATCTAGTTTTTCTATATTTTCAGGTGCTAACAAATGCCTTAGAACGGGGTTTAATCAGTTTGGACAGCCAGCAGCACCCTCAGCCGTCGGGCACTGACTATCGCTGCGGCAGTGACTACTACTGGCTACAGCACTCAGGCACTGCCATTCTGCCACAACAGACACGGCCTAGGGTCTTTGCGCCCTACTATGAAGTTTTGAAGGTATATCCTACAATAATATGTTGTTGTGTCGGATATATTGGGTCATTGTTAAATGAAATGAATCAATTGACCCTGAGTTGTTAGTTTAGATTTTGATTCCGTAATAACTGGAAACATGTATTTAGTTGTTCAGAAAGAGTAAGGTATTCAAATTACGTGTTCTGTGATTGGTTCAACGCTGCATCTTTAGTCGTCATTGTTTTTGGGTTCATTCTTTTACCGGATTAAAAAGTTAATTTTAATCTGACTAAACGGTTTAAAATTATGCTAGAAGTGCCATTCCAAAACCTCCGGAGTAAACGGACTCAAGTTTTAGCACGCTGTTTTTCAGTCAGACTAAACAGATTGAACTATGCACGCTAATAATAAGCATGTATGTTAAATCCGTTTAGTTTAAGCGGGGTCAGACTAAAATTAAGCCGCTAACTTAATTTATCTCGTTTGGTCCGTTTAACCTAATGTGCCTTTCCTAAACCTCGGACTGAAATAAGTCCATCCCAGTCCATTGAATCCGGTAAAAGAATGGGACCCAGGTTCGGTTCAAGGTATTTCATAGTATAGCCTAAGAAATCAGTCACCCTGATCCAGAATGTTTTTTATTATTTTGTTAACTAGATATTTTTATGGAATTTGAATGTTTCAGCACATGCTGGGCCGTCGACTGGCCGAGGGGGGTCCTGAGCAAGAAGCATCCCTGGCCCACCACCAGCCGCCCCCCACGGCCGACCTGCCCGAAACCCTACACAAAGTCGACCTACTGTCCTCTGGCTCGCACCAGCACGTCTTGGGAGGAGGCCATCCGGTCAGCCAAGGCCCCCTTGATCAGTTTGTATCATCGCCCGTCGTGGAAGTCCCGGGTCAGTTGCGTGGTGATGAACTTTGAATAAACGGAGTCTAAGAGTTAATATTTTTTGTCGGACTAAACGGGTTAAATTAATTCGGCTTCAAAATGCCATGCCAAAACGTACACTTAAAATGACTTAACATCAATAGCGCGCTGCTTTTTAGTCTGACTAAACGGACTTAACGCTAACTGAGTGCATGTTGAATTCTTTTAGTGTAGTGTTTTAGTTCAGGAATTTTGTTCGTTCTAAAATTGAACCGCTGACATAACTCGTCTAACTTACCATTCCGATACCTCGGACTGTAAGTCCAATCCGATTAATTCGGTAAAGCAATGATCGATGATGTTTCATGATGATAAAAAGTCTTTTAAACAGAGCTGTTTCTAATTTCATCAGTCCTATCAATCTGTCCATTGCATTACCTACAAACGCTTGTAGCAAATGATTTCCTAACTTTTGCCTGAGTTGACCTTTTCATGGAATGAGTTGTGTAATTTTTCATAGTTCTTTAGTGCCCGACATGGAAACGTTGGCCTTGATGGAAAGACGGATTGAGGAGATTTCAAAATATTCCCCATCTGTGAAAAAAGCCCTCATTTGTGGCTGTACATATCATCAAAGAGAAACACTCAAACAAGTAGGTCACTCACTGGTCATCAAGAATATCATGATAAAGCGTGTGTTAGATGACAATGCTTTTCAACGTACACTGAAATACCAATAATTGCATCTAATGCAGCAGGTTTAGAAGCCATAAAAAAGTTGTCCTGTTTATTTCTTTTTCTTATTTAAGGACTCGTTTTAGTCGGCGAAACGACGTATTTCTGTCGGCACAGTTGTAATGTGCAAGATAATGTGCAAGAGATCTACGGCGTTGCTTAACTGACGAACGCGAAGCAGGCTTTAGTGTAATATCGAAGATTTTTAATATACATGCTTTTGATTTCAAACAATTGATGTCTCAGTCTCGCTGTATACCATTTTTATGTCATCCTGCAATATGAATAATGAATTAACCCTGCAATATGAAATACTTGAAACTAACTGAATTCCGTTAATTAGCATTAATCGTTCTTATTATTTTGTTTCAGATACGCCTGCGTGTGATTCGTGAGTACGGGCTGTTGGACAGCACTCTGATGGTTCTGATCAATTCCAAATTCTACTATCCCTACAGCGACCAGCCTCAGTCTAGCAACGGCTGCCATTTTAGCCAAGACATGTTGTCAGGCCCTCCCAGCAGTAATTGTCAGTTTGATTCGATCAACAGTGCCATCTACTTGAGCCAGACACAGGGCAGACATCCAATGCTGGGCGGTGGAGGGCAGGTGGCCGGTCGGAAATGCCAGTCGGAACCGAAGTTGGCCGAAGTAAGATGGTGTTGTCTTCGCAATCATTTAGTGGCATGATCGTGCTTAGATTTTGCTCTTTTTTCCACTTTCCGGCAAGGCTTCGCACATGTGAATGTGCGTGTTCTCTAAAACACTGAACTTTCAGCTCAGATTTGGATTTAGGTAGGCTTAGTCTTAGTCTCAGAGTGAGTATCAAGCTTTTGGGATTAGACTTAGGTTTAGGCTCAGTTTTAGAATTTCAGAATTTATAATTTGTTAGCGTGGATAGCCTTGCTGTAATTAAAGCCACATCGTGATTTAGACTTGTGACCTTTTATTTCAAACTACGCGACCTTTTTCATGCCTGAATGGTTTATGAAAGTTTTAAGTTAAGCTTTATAAGTTCTAATTTTGTTTGTCTTTTTAGTGCGAAATCAGCGGAGAATGGCCCGACCTGATGGCGGAGACGGGGGCCATGGTGTCCTGGTCAGCAAGACCCGTGTCGTCTGCTACGTCCGTTGAGTCCTGTAGGTCTATTTGTTTTGCCTATAACTGTAATAATGTTTTTTAGGCACTTGGGGGCTGTTCACAAATTAGTTTTTCTGAATTAATTAGATCAAGTAAGTACTTACATTACTTATTAATTATCACTTATTAATTAGTACTTACATTTTTGTGCGGCCAGGGACAGGGGCAGGAGCCCTTCACTTCTAGTTGCCCTTCCCTCCCCCCGCTTTTGTAAGCATCGTAAAATTTGTCGGAAAACATTGGTTAATTTCTAATTTTGTGTGCTTTGCTATCTGAACCGCAGCTCTCTTTTTTTAGACCATAGATTCATTCGCTTAGGTTGCTGTTCAGGCACGGAGTTGTGCTAAATTCTGCAGTTTAAAGGGCAACCAGTGTTGAATTGAAATTTATAAGTGCCACTCCCCCCCACCGTAAGTTTTTATCAGCACCTTCAAGGCCCTCTAACTTATCTAACAAATCCGAAAAAATGCCAGTAGTAACAATCCTGTTTATTTTATTTCAGTGGAAAATAGGCATCAAATTCGTGTTTGCCTTGTAGCTTTCAGTTTTTCTACAAAGTTTCATAAACTTTCGTCATTCTTCTGTTGAAAGTTAATCGAAGTTGATCTAATCCAGTTAATACACTTTATGAAAGGGCCCTTAAAACTACAACAAAATTATGCTCTTCTGTTGCAGACGAAGGTGGTGAGCATGTTTGGCAGCGAAAACAAGCCAGTGACGCACAACAGCTGGGCCTCGATAGCTCCAGTGGCACGCTGACCAGCGGCATGGGGCGGCTTTCGCTGGAGGCTACTGAAGCAGCCAATGAGGCGGACTCGGTCAATAATAATGCGGCAGCTGTTGGGGGCAATTCGGCAGACTCCAGTGGCGGGTCGACTCATATTCGATTGGACTTGGGTGATGGTTGATGAAAGAGTGGGCATCTTGTGTCAGCTCTATAAACAACTTACTGTACGGAAAAAAGTTCGCGTCCTTATATTTTTGCCTGTTGCTGAAAAATGGTGCGATTACCCGCAATAAAGTAATATTATTATTTTTGGCCACTTTGAAATTCTACTCTTCATGTGGTTCAAACTTCAAGAAAAAATATTTTGTTAAGTTATCTCTTACCATTTTGAGCGAGAAGCTAAAAATGAAGTGATGCAGCTTTTTTTGTCAGACAGTGGACTACAGAGTTTAAGTCATAAATGGCTCAAGTTACCGCTGTTGTACAAATTAGGGCCAATACAATTAATGTATGTACAGTGTTGATGGCAATGAATCGATCAGAATCCCTCTTAGTCCGGAATTTGAACTTTACTGAGTCAATTTTCATAATAATTGTTGTACCAATGAAGTATGGCCTTTCCTTGACCTCATGACTTCCAAAATTCAAACTTGAAAAATTCTAAAATTCATGTATTGTAAGTTTTTGATAGGTTTTCAAGTAATACTGGTCAGAAACCAGAATATTAATTTTCAGTAGAGTCTTTGCATTTGAGGAGGTAAAAAAGTCCGCATTTGAAATTCTTTTAAAATTTTCAAGCTTCGACTCTGTGCGTTGCAGGGAATATCTTAGGACCTGTTCACAAATTCGGATTAACTGGAATAGATCAACTGAATTAACTGGAAACTGAGCACAGAAGCGTGACACATTTTTCCAATCAGACATAGTTGCTCCTCTGGGTTATTTGCGTAAACGTGCAAGTTTTCGGAAAGATACCCAAATTCTATGATGAGTTATTGTAGTTAATTCAGTTAATCTAATCCCGTTAATCCGAATTTGTGAACAGGCCCTTAGAAACTAATTTTTAGGTTTTGGACCACCAAAAAGCGAAAATCTTACAAAATAATTCATGTTTGATTTTTAAAAAAATATTTTTTCAAATGTGTACATTTTTTAATTCCGGACTGTGAAGGGTGAGGGTGAATAACGAAAAAGTCACCAGATATCATGGGCGTAGCTAGCGTTTGGAAGCTAATGGGGTCCGGGGTCCGATCTTTGAATGATCTTGAGCCAATTTGTCCTAGAATCATAAATAAGAACGGATTTGAGATCTTTGTTTTCTTAATAGTCAGAGTTAGCATCATAACTGTGTATAGCAGCCTTTGTATGTACTCTTGGTGATACTGTAGTTCTTGGTTGTGTATTGTGTGGGTATTATTTCTGTATTTGACTTTTCGCGTTTCTTCAAGTTAGTGACATTCTATTAATGATTTGAGCTCAGCGACATTCTAGTAATGATTTGAGCCCACATGGCACCCGAAAGTATAAACCAGTTTAGCTTGGCTTAGGTTTTTACTTTTGAGTTTTGAAACTAATAATTAAATCCTCACTGAGTCATCGTAAAAACTAATTAATAGTAAATATTGGTTTGACCTCGTTTCTAATGTTTACCCAAATTGAAGGTCAAGTCGTCTATTGGTGCTCAAGCTTCAATCCTGATTCGACATTAATTGTGATCTTTCGATCATTTTGTGTCGAGTAGTCGTCGAAAAGATGAATATAATCCCCGCAAAGTGATATAAAAAATAACTCTGGGTCTGGATAGAGAGTTGGTTGACAAAACGGTCGTTGTAAAAAAATGCTTAACATAGTAACCACCTTGAGGTGAAAAGTTTATATA
>JASANF010007072.1:0-53270 GCA_030248245.1 Trissonchulus sp. WLG1_4 | reverse complement strand
TGTAAAAAGACACACACAGTTTTTTTATAGAAACCAAGGGAATTGACCACCCTTATGTAACATACTAATTACTATAAGTTTCCATTGCACAGGCATACTTTATCGACCTGAAGTGATTAAAATATACATTTTCAGGTTTTAGGAAGATTTTCGGGTTACAGCTCTGTTTAGCTCTAAAAATACTTACTTTTTGTTAACATGTGTACCTTGGCTTATGCCTCGTATACTTCTGAGGACAATTTATGCTGATAATAAAATTGTATGGATGGTAAATTACTCGAAAAATAGATTTAATTGACTTTTTGAAGCAAATACATCCATTTTCACGTCGAATTTTACTTTGACAACAAAAGTCACACTCCATTTTTGTACATCTGCAAAGCAAGACTATGTCTTTGTTTTACAGAAAAGTGACAATTAATTTCCAGTGCACAGGCATACTTTTCTAACGACCTATAAAGTTTACATTTCTCAAGTTTTACGAAGGTTTCCGGACTACAGCTCTGTTTAGCTCTAAAAATACCTAATTTTTGTTAACACGTGTACCTTAGCTTATTCACTGTATACTTCTGAGGACAATTTATGCTGATAATAAAATTGTATGGATGGTAAATTACTCGAAAAATAGATTTAATTGACTTTTTGAAGCAAATACATCTATTTTCACGTCAAATTTTACTTTCACAACAAAAGTCATTCTCCATTTTTGTACATCTGCAAAGCGAAACTACATATGTCTTTGTTTTACAGAAAAGTGACAACTAATTTCCGGTGCACAGGCATACTTTTCTAACGACCTAAAGTGATTAAAGTATACATTTTTCAAGTTTTACGAAGATTTCCGGACTACAGCTCTGTTTAGCTCTAAAAAAACCTAATTTTTG
Organism: Trissonchulus sp. WLG1_4; assembly: GCA_030248245.1. Taxonomy (NCBI): domain Eukaryota; kingdom Metazoa; phylum Nematoda; class Enoplea; order Enoplida; family Ironidae; genus Trissonchulus; species Trissonchulus sp. WLG1_4. The sequence continues at coordinate 52,386 of JASANF010007072.1, read as the reverse complement.
TTAACACGTGTACCTTAGCTTATTCACTCTCACTGTATACTTCTGAGGACAATTTATGCTGATAATAAAATTGTATGTACGGTAAATTACTAAAATTGAAAATGAAAAGCGTGGAAATGAATGTATTTGCTTCAATAAGTCAAATCTTTTTTTTAGTAATTTACCACCAATACAGTTACATTAACAGCGTAAGTTGTCCTCAGAAGTATACAGTAAATAAGCCAAGGTACACGTGTTAAAAAAGTATATAGGTATTTTTAGAGCTAAACAGAGCTGTAGCCCGGAAATCTTCGTAAAACTTGAAAAAATGTATACTTTAATCACTTCGGGTCGATAGAAAAGTATGCCTGTGCAATGAAAATTAGTTGTCACTTTTCTGTAAAGCAAAGACATAGTCTTGCTTTGCAGATGTACAAAAATGGAGTGTGACTTTTGTTGTGAAAGTAAAATTTGACGTGAGAAAGGATTTATTTGCTTCAAAAAGTCAATTAAATCTATTTTTCGAGTAATTTACCATCCATACAATTTTATTATCAGCATAAATTGTCCTCAGAAGTATACGAGGCATAAGCCAAGGTACACATGTTAACAAAAAAGTAAGTATTTTTAGAGCTAAACAGAGCTGTAACCCGAAAATCTTCGTTAAACCTGAAAAAAAGTATATTTTAATCACTTCAGGTCGATAAAAAAGTACGTCTGTGCAATGGAAATTTATAGTCATTAGTATGGTACATAAGGGTGGTCAATTCCCTTGGTTTCTATAGAAAAACTGGGTGTGTCTTTTTACGCTAACATAGGAATCAGAAGCAATATTTGATACGAAGATTGTCAAACGGTCGGAAAATATCAGCTGGAAACAGCTGCCGCTACACAGCTACTACAGATATGGATGCCATACTTGGCGTCGTAAACTACCATTATAATGGCTATAACGTGGTAAATAAATACCAAAGTCAATTTATTTTAGTAACAAGTGACAGTGGAAAACTTGAAATCCGCCAAATTGGACATTTTGGAGACGGGTTAAAAGGCAAAAAACGGCCATAACTCGGGCAAAAATCGGTTTTGAGAAGTGCGGTTACCAGTTTTGTTTATCTTAATTGATGCTTTACAAAATATGTTGGAACAAAAAAATTTCATTTTTTGAGGTTGCCCAACCCTTGGTCGACCGAGCCAAAAATCGACTGATATATATATATATATATATATATTATATATATAATGTATTATATATATATATAATATATATATGTATATATATATATATATATATATATATATAATATATATATATTATATATATAATATATATATATATTATATATATATATATATATATATATATATATATATATAATATTAATTTGCAGGTAGACGCGTCCCTAGGCGCCGAGCAAATGGTGGAACAATTGACGCAGCGCAATCTGCAGCTGGAGGAGCGCATTCAGCAGATGGAGGAGACCATCGCAGACCTGGAGCAGATGCGGGAGATGGACGAGGAACTGCAGGAAAATGCCCGGGAGGCCGAACGGGAGGTCCAGGAGGAATTGGACTTGGCTCAGAGCAAAGTCAATGAGGTCAGGGCTGCTCTAAAGCCCGGTTCATACTTGTGTCCTTAAGGACATAGGGACAGGGACAAGGACAAATTTTGGTCAGCTGGTGTGAAGCAATGACCATAATTATTGTCTGGTGTAATCTTTTTGTTCACAAACTGGACTTGACCCTGTCATTCGTCGTACACAAATTTGGCTCATTTAGCCAGGTAGTTTTGTTAGAGTTGTTTAAGGACGAAATATTAGAGACAAGCATAAGGACAAGTACGAAATAGCCGATTCACGTTAATGTAGTTTTTAAAAAATTTAAAAACTTGTTTGTAGTATTAATTTCATTAGCTGTTTTTTAGCTGCGGCTGAAGCTGCAGCAGTCCAAAGATCAGATGCAGGATTTGGAAGCCACCATTGTGAAGTTCAGAAAACATACTGGAACTTTGCAGGTTGGTTGTGAACGTTCTTATAGCCACAAATAGTGTAATATTTGCTGGTATGTGTAAATTAATGATATAATAATATGCAAATTAGCTTTAGTTTTTCCTAATTTGCATAATGTTGTCATGTAGGTTAGTTATCACAAAACGAAATGCTGTATTAGCTAATTTGCAATTATAGTCTTCGTTTCTCACTGGGTATATATTTTCGTTTTATGCAAATTGTATAATTTACTATTATGGCTTTTGTGTAAATAAAATTAGTTTTTAGATTCTAGAATTGTTTTCAGTGTCATATTTTTAAACATTTTTTTAATATTTTTCAAGGAAGAAATTCAAGATCTAAAAGACCAGCTGGCCATTTCGGAGCATCGCAATAAACAGCTGACAGAGCAGTCTCGGCAGGGGGCCACGGATGAAGAGGGGAATCAGCTGGAAAATGAAGTGCCCCCCGCCGACCCGACCACTGTGCTAACGGTCACCACGGCGCCACAGAAGTCTGTCAATGTATGTGACCAGGGCATTTGCTTAGGCTTAGGCTTAGGCTTAAGCTAATCAGCTATTAGAGGGCTAGCTATTAACTTAAAAATATTTACTTGGTTGGATTTTAGGCTGGTTATGTCTGGAATTAAAGAGATGAGAATATTTATATATTGAGTATGGAACGTTGATCAACACGTATAATATAATGTGACTCGTGTTATATTAGTCGGGGTTCACTTAAAATCATTCATGTATGAGAGGGGGGTGGGGGGAACCCCTCTCAAATCGAGGGGTCGAGGGGCAAGGTCCCGAAAGTTTGGGTAAAATTTAGTAAAAATGGCGCTTTTGTGGGAAAATTTAAAAAAATTTGCAAATTATAGGGCATTTTTGGTAGACCAGGGATCGGGAGGGTCCCCAAAATTTTGACCCCGTTACATGTATGCTGAATAAATTAGTGGTTTAGTGTACTTTGGCGAAACTTTTCTTACATTTAGACTCGGTCGAAATTCCTGGGTGGTTGTTTTTGGAAGAAGAATGCAAGTTACCGGTGAGAAAAAGTAGCACATTATAAAGCTGGTTGAAAATATGGCAATTTTCGAGTCTATGATTATAATATTGCTTCAGGTGATTCGCCATGAATTGGAGCGAATTGATTTGAATCATTATGATCGCTTTGTTAACTATCTCAAGATATTTTTGCCGGACAATTTTCACAAAGCTGGAGGTAGGTGGTGGTTTTTTGTGAAGGGCTGAACTCGGGCTTGAACTCGTGAACTCCATAACTCTAATCCGTTTAATCCTGAGGTGTAATCGGTTAAATCCCGAGGCGATCCGTTAGATTCGGAGGTAATCAGTTTAATCCTGAGGTCTAATGCGTTCAATCCTGAAATTTAGTCCGTTAACTCCGTTCAATAATCCTGAGGTTTAATCCGTTAAATCCTTAACTGCTCCATTAACTCTCCAATTCTATGGTGAATATTCCTCTAATCCGTTAAATCTTGTTTAAATACGGAATGAAGGAAGTATGCGAGTATGTGACTGCATGAAATACGCTCGCAATGTAATAGTTTCCTGAGCAGAGCGGTTTAGACGGAGTCTAATGGTTGGAAAAAAAACTTTTGTGAATATCGGCCATAAAGTTTGTCATTTTGTTGCAGGCGATTGTGACAGCATCCTGCTGTACCTTCTGTTCCCCCGGCTGGTGGCCAAGTGCGAGTTGCTCATTTTGCACCTGCGCAATCGAGTCAGTAACTTGATGATGGATTAATTGTCAACTTAGTTGCCGCAACAGTAGGCAACCGACAATCGGCAACCCAATAAACTTGTGACTGTTGAATCTGTGTCAAAAGAAAGGGACAGGGACAAGGACAAATTTCGATCAGTTGTTTTTTAGTGCGCTATAACTGAATGCAGTGGACTAGACCCTGACTTTGTGTGTGTAAAAAAATGTGTACATTAATTAATTAATTTATTTTGTAGAAACTTTGATATAGCCGGGTTTATAACTGGCGAAAGGCGAAAGGGTTGTATTTTTATTTAATCAGTTTTAGTTTTAAAAAATATAATTATTTTTTAATTTTTTAGTACCCCGTACCTCCTGGCGGAATGCATCGTGATCACGTGACGAAATCTCATAAAAGTGACCAATGGAGCTTTAGCTATAGTTTTATCTATCAACTGCATCGCATTATATGTTTGTTCCATAAATATCAAAGGTATTAAGCTAAAAATGATGTAGTGTATTTTTGTATGTTTATAGTTTCAAAGTAGATTGTGTGGAATACTAATGGCATTTAAGAAGCCTTATTCAAAAGCTTGATTTAGCATAGGAGATTAAATTTAGCTGTTTAAGTATGGTCGATTTATACTTGTAACCGTATGTCCGTTAAGCCGGCAAAATTACGAACTATTACGCCATATGCTGATCTTATGCGTTATTGTTGGCTTTCGTAATTTAGCTGGCCCAATTATGGACAAATAGCTGGAAATATGAATTGAGCCCAAAACATATCCTATGACTGAAGTAATTAAGTTGCGTGCTGAAACTTGGCGGTTTAAGGCTGAATTGAGTTGCTGAATTGAGCCAAAAAAGGCTTTCGGATTCAATTAAACCACTTTAATCGTTTAATCCTTCTAAACAAGGCGCAATTGAATGACCGTTCTTTATTTGGTTTTTCAGCGCCTGTGAGCGCTGTAGCGTGGAACGACTGACCCGTCTGGCGCAATTGCGTCGTGATATGGAAGCGCAGGAGCGCTGTTTGAACTATTACATCGATCTGTTGCAAAACAACCGTCTCGACGAAAATACTACTATGGAACAGCTGGACAAAGTGTACAACTTTTTTCAGGTATTTATTACTGGATTGGTCTAGTCTAGTTCGTGTAATGTTGGCTAGTTGTGGTAGCCAAATTTAGAGTGTAACTTTCTACTAACTTGCTGTGTAAACTGCGTCAAAAGTGTGTACGTGTGACAAACGCATGCAAAATCATGGATATATTTCACTTACGCACTCAGATGACGCTAAATTTGCAATCTGTAGGAGATTGAGATAAAAGTTCTACCATATATAGGGGAAATTTATTGATATAATTTAAAAATTATTTGAATTTTAATGGTAATGAAATTTTAAAAGATGAATCAAACTTGATAATGAATAATATAAATGAAATTTTTGGTGATAATGCTAATCATTTGTATCGTTTAACGAAATACAAAAGTCTTCATAGTTACGAAAATTGTGTTGATGCTTGTTTACAGTTTTTTTGCATGTTTTTTATTTTTAGAACATTTACTCAGTGCATTTGGCTACGGAAGACTTTGACCATTCCAATTTCATGCTTGACTCAGCTTTACAATTTATTGCGTGCTCGTTTTGGATTACAACTGATCTGAAGCGTATTAAACTGTACCTGTTGGTATGTAATCATTGTGGGCTTAAAGGAGGGGTTATGACTGGGGGGATTGATATTCGCACTAAGCCTTATCCTGTACCTGGAGTAGTAAGTTCCGTTTAATCCAGTGGTTAAATTAAATCCGTTTAATCCATATCTAACAGCATAATTTGCAAACCGTTAAGGGTTTGGGGGTTTTGGGTTTTTTGGTTGTTTGGCCCGTCGTGTGGGGGTTTTGGGGGGGAGGGGGAAACGTTTCTTTTTTGTTTTTTTTTTAAAAAGTTATTTTTTTTGTTTTTTTTGTTAAAGGGGGGGGGGTTTTAAAAAAAATTTCCCCGAGATATTAGAGAGGGGGGGCGAAAATTTTTTGTAAAAAATTTGTAATTTTGGGGGGGAGGTTTTTTTGGTGGTTTTGGGGAGAAAAATGAAAGGGTTATTTAGATAAGGGTATATTAGGAATGATATTGTTTCCTAATGGAAAAGACCATGTGGTTTTATTTTTTAAAAGCTAAGGTTTGGCATTTTTAAAAAAAAAAAAAAAAAAAAAATATCCCCTTAAGTCAGAACAAAATTCACTCGTTTTTACTACGGTAACGGTTTCGGTTTCTTTTCTTTAGCTTTTACGTAGAAAACTTATATCAGAACAGTTTTTCTAACAGTTTACCTAACAAAATACCTCAGTAATATTATACTATCGTTAAACCATGATTATTATGAACTACATTCAACTTTTAGATATTTGTTTAAAAAATGTTTAAAACTTAGATTTTAAAATTTTAAATTTAAATTTTGATTATTTTCAGCCCACCAGTGATTCGAGCGATTTGTGGCAACTGATTGGGACGCTGGAACTGCTAGTCAATGAGTGCGATAGTTGTGCCAAAAAGATTAAGCTCTCCGTCGGCAACCAAAACAACCAACAGACCACGCTGAAAATTCCAGAAGAGGTATGATTGGTTTCGTTGGGTTGCCGATTTATTGTGGGGTTGCCGAAGCAAATGGTAACCTATTGGGTTTTTTATTGACGCTGGCGCTGTATGCTTGAAATATAAATTAGTTATGAATGTGATATCGTTTGGTGATGAAAGCTTGGTTAATTTGGGTGACTACTAGTGATCGAACGGGATTGAAGTTCGGGATCGGGATCGGGATTTGCGTTCGGGATCGGGATCGGGATTTTACCCCCTGGATTCGGGATCCGGGATTCCGTTCGATCACCAGTGATTACATATTTGGACTACTTGAGTTACATCAAATTAAAATGAATTTTAGCTGCAGTAAATGGACTAAAAATTTTCGTAGCATGTTCCACTTTGCTACAGTGACGGAACTGTACTGTATTCTGTAATTTATTATTCTTTAGCTATTCAATAGTAAGGCATCAGTGATTAATCTTAATCCAATCCAGTTAATTTAATCTAGTTAATCCGGTTGGTATTTATTCAGGTGGCCAGTGTGATTAGCGAAACCACCGCCAGTCTGGATCGAGTGGGCCGCATTCTGCACAACGCGTGCGAAAGTGCCAGCAATCAAGTCACGCTGATTCCGGGTAAGGCGGGGCCAGTGAATACCAAGGTCCCCCTCAAGACAAGTGGCGTAGTCAGGTGTACAAAATGGTTTATATACAATGCACTTTTTTTGCAAGTTTAACCCAGACACTGACAGACTACAGCACAGTAATGTCCGAAAATAAGACTAATTTTGACCAATAACATTACAGCTAGGAAAGTTTGAGCTCTGAACGAACCCAAATAAACATCGAGTGTCTGGGACTCTGGAGTCTGGAGATAAAAATGGATACCTGTACTTTCGACTGACGTGAAAATTACTGTAAATCTTCGTCTTACGGCACTAAAACAGCTGAAACTATACGCTAGAATAATGCCTGAAAAGGTTTTTAGCCTGTAGGGCTGCGTCAGGCCTTCACAGGGCCAGAATTCATGTTAATTTTCACTAAAAATGTCATAATATGGTCGTAATCGTAGCTGCTCAAACCCCATGGGTGGATTAAAGGTCCCATTTCATATATTATATTATCCCTTTCCCATGAATTCAAATAATATTATAATATTATGTGATTATTTTTAAATATATTATAATATTTAATTGTGTTTTTATATAATTTTTTAAAATTGTGTTTTCAGATGTTGACGGGCTTGAGGTGAGTCGAATGAAAGAACTGCTGAATGATGCCACGGACCGAAATGCTGCCAGGGGGGCCGACGGGAAAACCAAGCCATTTGAGGAAGAGCTAAAGTAAGGCTCCTGAAGCACGGTTCATACTCGTCCTTGTATTTTTTCCTTGAGCGATTTCAAGAAAAATGCTTGGTCAAATAAGCCAATTTTTTAAATAATGAAAGTTGAGACCATATTTTGCCAGACCGTGTACTAAACATTAGCCGGAACGCTGGGGTCAATTCTTTACGCCAGCTGAGCAAAATTTATGCCTTAGAGTCATAGCTTGCACAAAATTTTTATATCTTCCCATTTACTTTTGAAATATTTTGACTAGTTTTTTATATTTTTGTTTTTTTCAGAATGTCAGTGAACGTAGCCGTGGCCCATTTGCAGAAACTAGCGGAGCAGATTGAGAAGGGAGAGTTTGACGTCAGCGCGCCGGAAAAAAAGGTGAAAGAAAAAGAAAAAGACGAACCGATAGTCATGACTTTTCAGAAGTCGAACTTGTGTAAAATCTTTTGAATTCTTCACACTTCCCGTAAAATCTACTCATATTTCGTAGCTCTGTGTGTGTGTGTGTGTGTGTGTGTGTGTGTGTGTGTGTGTGTTTGTGTGTGTGTGTGTTTGTGTGTGTGTGTGTCCGTTCAACTGGTAAACGACATAATCACGCCATAAGCTGATCGAGTACACTTTACTATAGTCTGACCAAAACATAATATCTATCGATATCGAACTTCATTGCTATATATAGTATGATTATTCGCGCGGACATACGACTGTAAGTCTGATCGACCCTGACACCGAGCAGGGCTCGGTTTCATAAACAGTGAATCGCGATTCATTAGTAACACTGGTGCAACATCGCAAATCGAGTATAACTTGGCCTTTACACAATATTTCTGCTAGATATTTTCATGACAGGTAGCCAATATGTTACACCACGTGTGGTTCAAATCTCATGATAGTCAAGTTATCCAGTGAAAACTATAGCTAGCTTGAAATCATTCATTAGTTGCAAATATTAGTGAATTTCTTAAAACCACTAATATTTACTAATATTTGGAACTAATGAATGACTTTGACTTAGCTAGACTTTTGTCTGCATCAAGCAAATGTAACCAAAGGTTGCACACACATTATCTAACATTTATTGGCTATATGTTGTGAAAATTTCCAAGAGCATTAAGTTAACGCAAAGTTATAACTTATTTTTTAGCTTATATCGGTGTTACTAATGAATCGCAACTGACCTTTTATGAAACCGGGCCCTGGAGGAAATTTCTCATCAATTCTGCAATGACTTCTCAATCAATATGGATATTTTGCAGGAAACAGCCGACTAATCTATCTTTTTTAAAAATATTTTTTAAAAAATTTAATTTTTTCTTTTTTCAGCCTTTCCCCCCGCTGCTGGAGCGAGCCGACCTGCGTCGCCAAGAGGCTGTGGAAGCGGACGGATTGCGCTGGCAGCTGGGCAAAAAAGACACCGATATTATGGAGCTGAAAAAAGCACTGAAAATGAAAGTGGGTTAAGGTGGTAGTGTCGCCAAAGCAGTTTTGCTCGCAGGTTGCAAAAAGAGAGCTTATTGCTTTGAAATTGTACGTTCACTGAGAAACTAGTAAAATGCTATGGTGTCAAATAATTACTGCTAGACACTAGACTACCAATATCTACCAATATTTAGAACCAATCACAACTTGTAAGCCAGACATCACACAATAGGGACATAAAAGTTCAAAAAATCTTCGAAAGTTCAGAAATTTTTTGCTAAAAGAAGCTGTTGCAAAAACTATTTATAACATGATTTGAATTCCAATTTTTTTATTATTTATTAAATATGATTATTTTAATTCCAAATTTTAGTCGGAAGAAGTATCCGAAATGCAGCTTCGAAAGGAAATGGCGGAAAAACGTCTGCAAACGACGGGAAAGGAGGGAGACGAACGCATGCTGAAACTGGAACGGAAACTGGACGAAATGAGCACGGATTTCAAACGGAAAGAACAGTAGGCTAGCTCTGGCTGGATTATCACTTATTTAAAGCTGGATTAAGAGGATTAGATTGAAATTGATTTGGTTAATACTTATAGCACTCATTTAGGTATTTTTATGGTTAAAGGCCTATTCACACGAGGGCGCATTTTGCTCCATAGCGTACGCCATGGCGCATGAGCGGGCGCATGAGCGGCCACATGAGCGGGCGCACACGCACACTTACATACTTCATTGTGTGAAATAATGCAGCAGGTAGTGTGAAAATAGAATGCGCCCGCTCATGCGCCCTCGTGTGAATAGGCCTTAAGCAGGGAGGCTTTGCATCTTGTCTTGTCAATCAGCAGCAAGATAGACAGCAAAACTTTAATTAATCAGTGAATTAAATAATTAAATTTATTTTTGCATATTGACAGTCTTGTCTTAGCTCAGGCTACTAAACTAACGTACTCAAAAAATTGACCATATTGATCTTAAATAGCTCAAATCAAGAACCACATGATGGCGTCACGCTGTGCGGGAAAGGGTCGATTCATGCTTACAGCCGTATGTCCGTTCAGCCGGCAGGATTATGAAAGAATACTGCGCCAACTATAATTGATATTTCAGAGGCTATTGCAAAACAGTCGACTCCCTGCAGAACGATATCGAAGCACTGGAGCGAGAAAAAGAGGAACTAAAGCAGCGACTGAAGATGATGTCCAAAAAGGCGCTGCTGGATGGAATCTCCAAGGCTTGTAAGTGGTCGAGTTGAGTTTGTGGGAACCAGGCTTTGTTATTTTTCAGCAAAACAAGGCTTGTCCGTAAGCCACTGCAAAGAAACTGTAAAAAAGTATAATACAACTTTATAATATAAAGTTGTATTTTACATTTTTACAGTGTTTTTTGCAGTATATTAATATAGCCGTATACTAAACGATGCCTCCCCCGGTGTAAGTCTAAGTCAACAAGTGTGCATATTTTTATTAAACACACAGTAATCTGTAGCTTAAAGGTGCTGGGTGGAAAAACGGGTGGTGGCTGAAAGAAAGTGTGTTACACAATTCGTCGAAGACCAAGGCTGAGCAGAAATGATCTTAAAGACGTCTGAAGAGGGCTGAAAATGAGTCTGATTTCGTGTCGTCTTAATGCCAAGGCCCCTTTTTCGGTGTTTCACTATTGGCGGCTGCACTGTTTCTGTTTTAGTCTTTGTGATTTTTTTTCAATATTTTTTTCAGCTCTCAGCTCTCCTTCCACGCCGTCTGCCTCGTTCCCCGTCTCACCAGGTGGCGCTGTGCAGGACTCGCCTTTGCTAATGCAACAGGTTTGCCTTTTGTGCATTTGGCCGTTGTCCCTTTTAGGGTCAATTCATACTTACAGCCGTTTGTCCGTTCAGCCGGCAAAATTACGAAATAATCACGCCGCTAGTATTAATGTATAAATTCTGCATGTGGCTTAATCTGAGGCTAAATTATTTGTGTAAAGTTTGACAAAAGCTACTGTATGATAATAATACGATATTATTAGCGCTAAAAATGCTGGAATTAATTTGGATAATAGTTTTGGTTGTGCAAGTTGACTTCCTATATTGATTATTTTGCTTTTTCTACCTTTAGCTATTTTTTGTGGTTATTCTTCACAGATGACTGCTCTGAAATCCGCACTTCATTTGGTACAGGCTGAGAAGCGAGCTTTGGAAGCGCAAAGGATGCAGGTATTTTTGTGACGCGGCTTAGATTTAATGTGACAGCACTGCAAAAACAATAATTTACTGGAACAAAAAATTAACTTCAGCCGTAATGCACACTGATTTAAATCACAAATTCATTATTTAGAAATGCGAACAGTATTTTTGCGTATTTCTAATGTGTTCGTGACTAAAGATAGAATTTCATTTTGTTAATCACGTGGGTGTTCACTCACTAGTCTCTGTTACTTTGGCATTTTCGTTACAATAATTTTTTTACATTAATTTTTGCAATACTGACTGCATGACTTGTAATGGGCAGCTGCGAAACCTGGGGCCTTATCCAAAATGGATTTAGCGTTTAGCGGATCAGGATTCAGCTAAATCCTGCATTTTGGATAAGCATTGTGGATTTAACTTGGCTGCTGAATTTAGCCGATTTATCAGATTTAGCGTGCGCTAAATCCGATCCTTATCCAAAATGCTTGACAAATTTATCATGCTGGCGGATTTAATCTAAATCCTAAATCCTTATCCAAAATTCAATTTTTTCAATTCGCTACATCCGTGGATTTAAGATTGCACGCATTTTATAGCCGAGTTAAATCCTCGTAAATTTACGGGGATTTACCGAATTGAGCACCTGATTTGCCCTCGTCATTACGTTTGTAACTTAAAATGCTTCTACCGTTTTGGGTGTGTGATACACCATTCAAGAGCTCTGAAATTAGGCTTTTTAATGATGTAAATTTTTAAAAGTTGCACTTCATTGGGGTTTGAAAATACTGGCTAAACTATTTTATAATGCTGTCATCGAAGTTATTTTTCAAGTTTTTGAAATAAAATGACTGTAATGTTAGTGCTCGTCATATACAATTCATATGTTCATTATATATAAAGAACATATTGTGAAAGGTATGATACCTTGCTCAGTAGGCATATCCGCCAATCAAAATGGGGTGAACATTGCACGCGATCTGAGAACAGCCACAATCGCGGTTACTTTCATTTTGACAATTGTAAAAATTCGGCTGAAATACCTTTTAACAATTGAATTGAATGTCGTTGTCAAGAAGATAGGTATGCCGCGTAAATTCTATCAAGATTGAATTGAAGAAAACAGTTGCAGGTTTGAAGAATTTGACTTCCGCAATTGTTTGCAAATGTAATAATTTATATTTTATTACATATATGACTTTTAATTAACTGTCATCGGTGACGCGTTGAAGTTTGAATTTAGACTGAAAAACTATGCAGGCAAGTTTATCAGTCCAAAATCGAGTACCTAACATTTGTCTCAGATTTTACGATACCGTACACTCATTTTTTCACTCGAAATACACATTAAATATACAATGTAACACACACACAGTCAAAATTTAAAATTTATTTCAAGTTTCAAAGTTTAGGAGGGCCTTTTCAATGCTTTGTAGCTTCTATTTGAAAAACGTCAACTGAATTTTTTTCATCACTTCGTTCAAAGTGGATTACCATAATAACCCTACCAAGAGCATTGAAAAAGCCCCTACAAGTTAAAATCACCGTGAGTGAAGTTAAGTAGTCTACTTATTGCGACAGTTTTTTTCCGGTGGCAATCCTGGACCACACAATTGCAGCCGTCATTGGCTTTTCAAGGTTTTTTTGACTCCTCGACATCGGGGTAGTTTTCGCCCATGTGAATCAAGGACGACCCGCCAATCTGTAAATTGTCTACAGTTCGTCCTATTAGGGTTTCACTACAGTAGTTCATAGTTTGTAGTTCGTGGCCGTTGATGTTGACGTTAAGACGGCCGTTTTCGAACCAAGCATCCAGGTAAAATCTGCCCTTTTCTGCAAGAGAAATTTCTTGGCCTGCCTTTCTGTCGTGGATTTCCTCGTCGAAATTTGTCGGGGCAGGATTTATTGAGTAGACCGCGATTTTGTAGAAACTCAGAAATTGTACCACGATCATGCGATTATACCTTTTCGCGTCCTCAGCTTTGCAGAATTTTCTATGACATCCCATGCAGCATTGGTTCATGACGAAAATCTTGCGGTCAATATTATCAAGATCCCAGGTGGAAAGATCCAGCTTGTTGAAATCAACAGCGACGGCAGCCATTACCCCAGGGCGGTAATATCTGCAGGACGTTGACGCAGGCAGCCGGTATTTCCAACATGAATCCGATACCGGCTCCGGGCATATATAGACTTTTGTAAGGGCAACAGTGCACAGCGCAAGAAGCACAATTGCCCACAGCTGCATCACAAAACCAAGAGGTGATTCAACTGCTTCTGAAAATCACACCACAGAACGTATATAACTCGTTACTTTTGTAACTAGTTAGTCATTCATTACTTTCGTTATGCCTAAGTTCTATCTTAAGAACTTTGTATAATCATTGTAATGTTTAATTACACATTTGTTATATGTATATAATACTGACCTACTTTTGTTAGAAAAAGTGAAATAGAGGAAAATTTACAAATGACTTTTAACTGAGCACCTCGGCTCACTGTATTGTTGTCCAAAGCTATAACAATTTGCCGTTTAGGGTTAAAAATTAACATTTCATGAGCATATGTATGTACTTAATGCCTGTTTTTGATTTAGATGAATGCTTTCAATTTATGGTTTGAGCTTATGCTTCATTATTAAGCAGTATTTTAAGTAGGTAGGTACTTCATCCTCAAGCTATAAGTTTAACCCTTTAACGCCCAGAGGATCTCTCTAGGCAGCCTCATTCTGACACCTAGTTTTTTTGGCCATTTCTCGAGCTACGTGCATCGTAGAGTAGGAAACCGACATTCGACAAAGATATGAATGGTAAACAAAACAATCAGTCGATTACGAAAGAATCTAGGATGTATAGTTTTTGAGGTATAAGCGCTCAAAGTTGAGAATAGTGATAAAATTTACGTCATCGCTCAGATAATGTACCTCACCCTAGAGTATCAACACAGCAACTGTGCGCCTGCCATAGTTAAAGGCTAGCAATAACCTACATTATCCGCTGTATCTGATGCACAAAAAGCGGACTGCCGAAGTCACATTCCAACTTCATAAAGTGGACCTAAAGAAAATACTACTTTTGCGATGAAATAAGTCACATTTGCGCATTGCTTGAATGAGCATAGGCTTCGCTATATGGCAGTAGGGCTGAACATTGCCGGCCAAATGCGAAGATCTACAATTTCCCATAAAACAGTTCAAAGATCTTGTCACTAGAATAGACTAGTCAAGTTGCATAGCCCCAGATGTAGTAGTTCATCATGTAATATCACCCATGATCCTTTGGGCATGATAAGGTTAAGGGTCTGGGACACACCGTTTTCGCACGGCCAGGGGCCCAACATAATATACTATTGTTGACAAATGCAGTGTTTCTACTGACTTTAAGGTAGCTGAAAAAGGGATTGGTATAGTCAGCCTAAAGCCCGGTTCATACTTGTCCTTAAGAATATAGGGAAAGGGACAAGGACAAATTAACGATAGCTGGTGTGGAAAATTAACGCAATCGTTTCTGCTAGTTTTTGGCATGACAACAAGACTACTTAAAATTACTACATGCGAAAAAACAGCAGAAACGATTGCGTCAATTTTCCACACCAGCTATCTCAAATTTTCTCCTTGTCCCTGTCCCTATGTTCTTAAGTACAAGTATGAACCGGGCTTTATGCCCGCTTCCCACTGCAGGTTTAAGGTTTAAGGTTTATGGTTTAAGGTTTAAGGTTTAAGGTTTAAGGTTTAACGTTTCATTCACACTGGCAGTTTAAGGTTTAACAATATTTGAATGTTGTATATTCATTGGCTGAATGCAGAAGCTCCGCCTACACACAGCTCGGAGCTGATTGACAGAATATACTAGCTCCGCCTACAGCTCGTAACTGATTGACTGAATGGAGAAGCTCCGCCTACAGCTCGTAGCTGATTGGCTGAATCCTTAAACCTTAAACCAAAAAGTTGAAAATTTTCAACATCGTTAAACCTTAAACCTTAAACCTTAAACCTTAAACCTTAAACCTATGCAGTGGGAATGTACAATATGCTCACTTCATGTTCTACGTTAAACCTTAAACCTTAAACCTTAAACCTTAAACCTTAAACCTGCAGTGGGAAGCGGGCATTAGGGTCCATAGCTAAAACGATACACTATGCAGTGTTATTAAAGCAATTACATTATGCAAAATGCAACTATATGCACTCGCATATGCTTTCAGTCTTAGGGTCGATTCATACTTACAGCCGCATGTCCGTTCAGCCGACAAAATGACGAAATAATGACGTCACATACGCTGGCTTATCCACTGCACTAGGCTGCTAGTGACGTCATTCTGCAGGCTGAACGGACATACGGCTGTAAGTATGAATCGAGCCTTAGAGTTGCAGCGGTCTGGGGGCGGCAGCCCCCAGAAAAAAAGTTCGGGAAAATTTTGCTTTTTAGGCCAAATTTCGTAGGCGTATCGGAAATTTTTTCCGGCCGGACCATAAAAACCAACGGGGGGACCCTTGTGTAAAATTTCAGTCGGAAAAACTTTCGAGGGAGGGAATTCCCCGCTTCGCCCCCTGGCTACGCCCCTGAGGGGGCAGGTGTCCTGATATTTCACAATAATGATAACGTCATGTCTTGGAGTTGAAATAACCTGGGCACTAACGAAACCTGTTGGCCTAATGTTTCAGTCAATCCTATGGGACCTGCCGCGCCTGGCTGTGCCCAAGAAGCCCAGTGGTCTGCAGTCGTCCACGGGTCTGGTGGACTTGGACCATCACGCCATCTCCAAACACGGTGAAACGGGGGCGCTGCTGAGAGAGGCCAATAAGTGGCAACAGGTAAGAGATACCTGTTGATTGTGGGGTGTAAAGTAGAGATTATGTCGCTCGCACATGTAACGGGGTCAAAATTTAGGGGCCTCCTGGCGAATGTTGGGGATTCTCCCTCAATGATCGACAAAAAATATTCAAAATTTTGTAAATTTTTCCCAAAAAAGTGACATTTTTACTAAATTTGCTCAAATTATCGGGACCCTTTTCCCCGGCCCTTCGATTTTGGAGGGGGGTTTCCCCCATCTCCCCCTCATGGTACATGCGTGTAGTTCTGTAGTAAGTTCTCTTGTTGCTGATTTGCATAAAGGTAGTTATACTATGAGTCATGGTGAACAACTAAAACGTACATTGTAAGCTACATAATGTTCGATTTCGACTGGGTTTTTAAAAACACCTGCCAATCCCACCCAAGGGGACACCACTTTTAGAATACCATACTTCTACAATTTCCTCCCCCCCCCCCCTGGCCGTGCTGATTTCAGAACATGATCGCCTTTGTGAGCGGCCATCGTGTGGTGGACATCAGCAAGCGCAAGCCCGCCACTCAGCCCGCACTGCACAAGGCCACACCCGGCTACCAGCTGCAGGAGCAAGTGCTGCAGATGCGACGACTCAAGGAGTGGTCTGAGGATGTGAGCGGGGGTTTTCTATGGGTTGGGTTGAGATCTGACCAAAAAATGCTGAACACTGAGAGAAAACAGGTGGCGTGATTTTAGCAGCTACTTCTGGTTGCTGTACTATAAATTTAGTTTTAGAGTTATGTCCGTTCAGCTGGAAAAATGATAGTAATCACGCCATTGATAATACCATTAGCTAATATCTGGCGGCGTAATTTTTGCGGCTGAATAGATATACGGTAAAAAATTAATATGGTTGTGATTACGGTTAAGAGAAGTAGTCATGGTTTCTTCAGGGTAGTTTTGCTATTTCTGTTAAGTCTCTCTGACCTCCTCAATCCGCATATATCCACTAATGCAAACAAATTAATCCGTTTAATTCCTCTAATACCCCGTTTATTTTCAGCTACAATTCCGTCTACAGAAGCAGAAGAAGTCGCAAATGGTGTCGGCAGCCCACACGGATCTACCGTCGTCCGAAGACCCGGATTTCCTGCCCCAGTCCCGCGGCGTTCCCGGTCTTTCCTGCCCTCTGGGACAGCAGAGCTGCGTGGGACGTCTGACCATTCCCACGCAAGACGCCACGCTGTCTGGGCGATGCATTGCGCTGCCGCTGTCTCCGCTACAGATGAGACAGCTGCATGAACAGTTTGCCTGTTGAGCCTGGTTCATTCATGCTTGTCCGTAATTGTTGTCCGTTTGTCCGTAAGCAATAGCGTTAAGTTAAAGTCTGACAAAAAACAGTTGCACCACTTGAGAAAACGAAGCATGTTATTTTGTAACCAAAAGAATAGATTTTGACTATCAAGAGTACAGCAAGTAGTCGCAGAAGTCATGCCACTAAAATTAGTAAGTGGTGCAGTGCAACTATTTTTGTCACGCATTAGTTAAAGAGTGAAAGACAGTTGACGCTGTTTCTAGCATATGTGTGAAGGAGACTATGAGACTGTAATTGTGCAAAAGTCGTGACTGGAAGTATTTGTGTATTCTTTGACGGACATTTTGCCCGAACGGACAAGTATATATATTATACGAAGCTATTTTAGTCGTGCATTTTTCCTGTTGTGCCACAGCACAACAGGTCTCTAATTTTGATTTCTGGCAGAATACACTGGGCTTGTAGTGCAATGTACGTCTGTGTGTTAGTTTGCTTTGCATATTAGAGCTACTGCGCGAGCGTCACATCATTGTCTAGTGCAAAAGTTACACTGTAAGCTGGAAAAATGTCAATGTGCGTTTGTTTAGTTCATGTGTGTCACATAGTGCGCGTGTGTCACATTGCTGATAGTACCAACATTTGACCAGATAATTTTGTTGGCAGCATCTTACATATATTTCCTGCGAACTGTAGTCATTTTTGGTCATGAAAGAATGAATACACTTCTCACTCATCAAAACAACCCATTCCTACATAATTTGTTGTAAGATAATTAAAACTACTTCCAGTTTTTGCATATTGTAAGATTGCATAAAAACGCATAGAACTTTTGCATACACATTTTACAATAAGATAATTATCTGCTGCACAACAGGTTTTAGCTGACCTGCTGGTCAGCTTACTTGAACATAATTCTTAATACTTAAGGTTTTGCCGCAGGTTGGGCTTGTTTGTAAACGTGTCCATTTGTTCCTTGAGTGGCTCGATTGATACTTATAGTCCGTTTAACCCAACAGAGTTATGGAAAAGGATTACCGCCCGCTTAACTCGATATGTTCGTTTATATTGTCATATTAATATGATCATTTAGAGGGGGATGTAAACGCCCCCCCCCCAACCAAAAAATGAATCTAGGGTCCGGAATAGAGTCGTTCAAAAATCCAAGCGTGATGACATTTTTTTTGAAAGTTTTGAATAGATTTGGGTGGTTTTGGTCGCTCAGGGGGAGACTCAAAATTTGGCCAAATAGCTCACCAATGTAGAATAAATAAAGAATCGACTTTAGCTGTGAAGTTTATTGCTCCTGACGTTTGCGCTTTTTCATGTCTGCAATTATACTCTTGATATTGCTCGGGGATCGGCACCCCCCCTCAGACATCCGGCACTCCCCCCCTCGACCCCCCACCCCACCCCTGGCCGGAAAAGTGACCCAAAAATGCGTAAAAAAATGAAAAATTGCAAAAATTTTTCGCCTTCGGCCAAAAAAACACCCCAAAAATGAGTTGAAAATCGAAAAATTGTAAAAAATTTTCGGCTGTCGCCCAAAAATAGCCAAAACTAGGGACCACCCCCCCTTCCGCCAGGGTCGGGCACCCCCCCTCGCCGATTCCCTTCAAACATCTGTGCTTATCAGCATGCTGTTTTATGTCGCATAATAATGTCAGCCAGAGTATAAGGGCCTATTCCTTTACCTTCTTCACCGGATTGACTGAACTGATTTTTAGGAACGGCATATTGGATTAAACGAGTCAAAATATGCCCGATCCTTAATTTTAATCCTGTCTGACCCAATCTTAAATTACCACTTGACGCTTATTAATAATTAATAACTAAGTACCATTTTGTCTGACTAGAAAGCAGCGTGTCAAAGCGTAAATCCATGTAATCCGGAGGTCTTGAAATGGTATTTTAGACATGGTTTTTAAACCGTTATTCAAACTTTACTAGTTTAGTCCGTTAAAAGAATGGGCCCTAAATGTATATTCATGAAAGGTATATATATGATAGTCAGTTATATATATTATGTACTCTTGCTGTTAATTGTCTGATCAGTATTCAGATCCAAACTTCCTGCATATGCTTGTTTACATACGTTTTTTGCAAAAAATTGTAAACAACGTACGTAACTACGTGAAAAAATGTTGAACACTGAAACGAAACAAAATTTGTGATTTCATTACGAAAAGAACGCCATCACGAGTTTAGCGAGTAGCTGCTAAAATCACGCCAAGTGGGTTGCTTAAATTTGAAATGTCATGAACGTTCAGCCGGAAAATTTACGAATATATCAGCTGCCTGCTACAGTGTATGTACTGACTTAGCCGTGTCAGATTTATGTTATTCTTACCAGGCGTATTTGGCACATTTTTATACAAAATTTTATGGAGGGGGGCGCCTACCAAAAAGGAGGTGCGCACCAAATTTACTAAGTATGAGACACAATTATTCATAGGCAAAAACTGTTGTTTATTCGTAATTAAAGCGTCGCTGATACCAAAAAAAGGGCATAAAACTACACCACAGAGCAATAGCTATAATAAAAAATCCTTAAAAGCTGTTTTGGAAAAAAATTGGGATAAGGGGGGACACCCCATCTGAATTGGGGGCGACGAATTTGACGGACTCCGGATCCGGACTAAATCAGGCTGGGGTGCCCCCCCAGCCCCCAACCACTAAAAATATGCCAACAAAAGTGTAATGACTTGAAGTAATTGCGCGACAATATTTTGTAATTGTGATTCATCGCTTGCTGCTAATCTATTATAGCCTGTTTTTTTGCGTGATATTGTGTTAGGTTTATTTGTTTTATTTATTATTTTATTCCATAAGTAAATCATTGAAAGATTGTGTCAATGTGTTTCATTCATTAAAATTTTACTAGTCGACCCCGAGTGTGATAATGTTTGAGTGGAAATTTTACGATATGCTGTACTTGATGCACGAGCTGAACAAGCTTTGTGGTACGTTTGATATCTGCAGCCATATGTCCATTCAGACGTCAAAGCTGCGAAAAACTGACGTCATCAGCACAGATGTACATGGAGAGGTCCAAATTTTGAAGTTTCGGGACAAGCCCCCATCCGATTTGACCCATTGAAACTAGCCACATTCTTTGGTGTTGAAAAAGGCTCCACAAAACTCTAAATTTGCCCCAGATGGTTGTGAAAATGTTCCATAAAATGAACAGGACAAGGTTTTGTTTTTGTCCAGACACGAAACTTGCGGGGCAATTTTTTTCTGTTTGACACACCTTCTATTTTCAAGAAAACCCTGGAGCAGGGGATATTGACCGTAGGGGGGGGTGGTTTTTGATTTTGTTTTTTCCGGCGATAGCCGGAAAGTGTTAAAAGTTGGATTAACTCATTTGAGGTAGCTTTTTTACCCCAGCCCAAAAATTTTCGCGATATTTTGGTGTGAACGGACTGGACTAATTTTAAACAGAAGTTTAGGAAGAGAAAGCGGGTAAATGAATTAAAAAAAGTCCGCTGTTGAAGTTTAGTCCGAACCGGACACAAACATTAACGAGTTTACTACGTTTAGTCTGATTAAATAACCAGAGCGGTAAAAGTTAAATCCGTTTAATCCGGAGGTTTAGGAATGGCGTGTTTAAGTATAATTTTTTAAGCGTTCAGTCGGACTATAATAAACTCCTTTAATCAGTGGACCTCATGTAGTCCGGCTCAAGCTTTTAAAAAACATCATTTCTTTGCAGCTTCCTGAAATATGATGCAGTTGATTTGTTTCCCCTGTTAATACAACGCAACTGCCGAACATGAGAGCCCGCTGTGTACTTCTGCCCCTGCCCTTTTGGCCCCCTCTCTCAGCATGTAGATCAGCAACCACCTTACCAGTGCCCATGCCAGTGATTAGTGCCAAGCCGAAGGCTGACAGTGATAAGAAGAATGATTGTTTTGTCGATTATCGACGCATTCAGGTGGCTTTTTGAATAGAAATGAGTAGTTTTCTCCCCTTACGGTAAGTTTGACTGAAAATTGCTGCACCTTGAGACAAGACGAAATCAATGACGTGATTACATTACAAATAGCGCCAATTTCGTTCATCAAGAGCACAGTAACAAGTCCAAAAAGGTTTAGGATTTTTGGCCAGACTATGGTGGCAGATATATTAACGTGTTAAGTGTTAACTGTTAACGTATTAATTTAATCAGCTAAATTGAATGAGTCCATCTGTACGCATTTCCGCATACTTGAGAAATACGTTTTTGCAAAATTCAGGTTCTACAGTATAAATTAAAAAGTGATAAAGCCCATTTCACACGAGGGCACAAATTGTTGCATGGCACGTCGCATGGCACATCCCATGCAACATTTCATGGCATCAAGTCAAGGCACATCGCATGGCACAAGTCAGGGCACATTGCATGCAACAAGTCAGGGCACATCGCATGGCACAAGTAAGGGCATATCACATGGCACAAGTAAGGGCACATTGCATGGCACATCCCATGCAACAAGTCAGGGCACATCTCAAGGCAGAAGTCAGGGCACATTGCATGGCTCAACTCAAGGCACATTGCGTGGCACATCCCATGCAACAAGTCAGGGCACATTCATTTCACACGATGAAACATTCTGTGGCACATTTAACTTTTGCTTCAAACTTTACCAACTTTTGCTTAAAAAGAAAACATTATTATTCCGCCCAGAGGCGGAATAGTTGGAAAAGTTTCGTAGCACCAAGAGTACATGGTTGGTGCTACGAGCCACCACAGGGTCTATGCTTACCATAGGCCTAATATATGGCACTCTTTTTTTCTGCCAATGGGGGCCTAAAAGTGCCATACTAACCTGAAATATAAAACAAATATCATATGTAGAACGAAGTACGTATAACTCTACATTTAAATTTACATTTTAAATATTTTACTACGTAAACATTATTTTTTGGCGATTTTAACATTTAACGCCAAGCCCCCCCCCTTGGGAGTCTGGACATTGACGGACTGCGGTCAAATTGGCCGGCCAATCGGAGACATATGCAAATTAGTTTCTAATGATCAGCCAATCAGCAGATCCTGTCGTTTACGTACTCAATCAGTCAGCCAATCCGTTTGAAATGGGTGGGGCGTTTGTGGGAAATTATGCAAATTAGTTTCACAGTTAGGGTAAGTCAGTCGTCAGTCGATTGCCAGCAGCGGAGGCAGCAGGATGTGCCCTCGTGTGAAATGGGCTATGGCGTAGTTGGTTGACTTAAGATTGCATTGGCATTCGATAGCGTAGTTGATTGACTAAGAATATCAGACCTAGGTAAGCCTTCTTTCAGGCCCGTGGCGGCTCAGGGGGTGACGGCATGGTCTCGTTCGCCCGTCTCCGCTGTAATCCGTGGGCGGGGCCTAGCGGGGGCGATGGAGGTCACGGGGGTCACGTGATCTTTCAGGCTGACTCCTCTAGTCACTCATTGGCTCACACCAAGGCCACCTATCGTGCTCCGAACGGAGTGCACGGGCGCAGTGATGGCTGTCACGGGGCGTGTGCGGAGAATATGGTCGTCAAAGTGCCCATTGGCACAGAGTTTAGAGTAGGTTTGGGGTGTCTAGTATTCTAACAGGGTTATAAATATAATCACAGAAGCTATGAATTAATAAATATCTCCAGTTTACTTACCCGGAGGAAACCACTGCGTCGGTTTATTTTTTTTGCAAAGCAAATGCTTCTGCACCAAGCCTCACATGCTGTGTCACTAATATAGCAATTATAGCATAACTAAATGACAACTAAATTAAACTCTTAAGTTTGTTTTTGCGATCAAATTTAAAATTTCTAGCGTATTAAATTACAAACTTCAAAATCGCTGAAAAAACTATATGAAACTGATTCTGTACAGGAAATTTGGAAGACGACTTACTGACAGTTGAAAGCATTCTTCATTTAAAAAGTCACTTTCAGAAAGTATTTTTTTGGCTACGTATATAACGCCAACGCTATTAAGCCAACGTTAAAGTAGTGCCTACAGACGTGTATAACACTAATCAATATTGTGCAGTGTATTTTTCTTTATTAGGTTAGTGCCCCCACTTTCGTACGCCCCCCCTCAAAGCCCCCCCCACTTTTAAAATCCAAAAAAATGCCAGGGTTCTTTGTAATTTTTTCGGCTGACGGTTGTACGTACAAAACCACTGTAACGGTTTTGCCTTGCAGCGCCTGGAAGACGGAGAAACAGGTCACGTGACAGCCAATCTGGACCAAGAGGGGGCCCTGTTTATAGCGGCCCGGGGCGGTCGCGGGGGTCATGGGAATAGATTTTTTCTGACCAATGACAATAGAGCCCCCCTAACAGCCGAACCCGGGGGGCGGGGCGAACACGTGACCTATCATGTGGAGCTGAAGATCATAGCTCATTGCGGATTGGTCGGTTTCCCGAACGCTGGCAAATCATCACTGTTACGGGCAGTGTCACGGGCTAGACCGAAAGTGAGACCTATTATATGTGTCAGAGTCAGTGTTTCACGTGGCTAGACCTTTTGAAGCATTTATTGGTCTATTTAAATTAACAATATGTCGGATTAGCTGTATTGGATTAGCAACATTGAGTGTATCAGATTAACTGGATTAGATTAACTGAACTAGATAGTTTGAGTGATTAACAGGCCAGTTACGAGACCCTCCCCCCGGTCCCTGGATTCAGAGTATAGGAAGGTGTCACCGCTCTTCCCTCTCATATATGTATGCTTATTGCTTTCATAATTATACATATTTGTGGGCTGTGTACTGTTAGAACATCATAATGAAAATTGTTACGGTGCATACATGTATGAGGGGGGATGGAGGGGACTCGGGCCCCCAAAATCGAGGGGGGAGGGTCCCGAAAGTTTGGGCAAAATTTAGTAAAATACGATGAATCGGGAAACGGGGAAAGTGGTACAAATTTTTGCAAAGTTTAGGATATTTTTGTTCGATTAGGTGGGGGGGAGCGTCCTTAAAATTTGCCCGGAGAGCTCCCCGTAAAATTTTGACCCATGTTGGTTGGAATCCCCCCTGGGTCATTCTGATGATGATGCTGTCTTTCTTTCGATAAGAATACCTCCTCGCCTTCTTGACACCATGTATGTATGTTCAGGTGGCTTCCTACCCGTTCACCACCCTGCGACCGCACGTGGGCATAGTGCAGTACGATGACTGGGAACAGGTGTCCATCGCAGACATCCCTGGCATTGTCACCGGGGCCCATGAGAACTATGGCCTGGGCCTGTCCTTTCTGAGACACATTGAACGGTGTCTGTGCTTGCTGGTGGTGGTGGACCTAAGCCTGCCCGAGCCTTGGGAGCAGTTGAACCAGTTGCGATTTGAACTGGATCAGTAAGACTAAAGGCTCAAGTTAGATGCAAAAAACTGGGAAAATGGGTAAAAAAATGACTGCTAAGCTACGCTTGATATAGTCTGGGTGGCGTGGGTTTTTTTGATAATTTTTTTGGCGGCTGATTATTTTTTATCCGTGACCTGAGACCTGTGTAAACACTAAATAGATCATTTGGATTTTGATGAGTTTTGTATGATACGTATGTATATATATGGAGTACCATAACCCAACGTTACAAGTAGAAGCACAGTGTAACCATGTTGGTATGGGGACACATAGGTATACCCATATAGTGTACTTGAATTTTATTTTAATTATATACATGTTATGTCATATTCCTTGTCGTGCACCCGTGGGGAACTTCCGTCAGTCGATGCAAATTTGCAGCCGTATGTCCAATCAGCCGGCAAAATTACTAAATAATCGCGTCAGTGTGTCACAGGCTGATCTTATACATTATCATATTAGTGGCGTGATTTTGCCGGCTGAACGGACATACGGCTGTGAGTATGAATCACGCCTTATTATTTCAATATTTTATTTTTGTTACTGATGTTGTTTTTTATTATTATTTGTTGTTATTTATGTTATGTTATTTCCTGTTCAGATATTCTTCGGGCCTCTCCGATCGACCGCTAGCAGTTATCGCCAATAAAATCGATCTTCCGAATACCCAAGATCGACTGACTGGACTAATCGATCTGGTTCACCCGAAACCCGTATTCCCTGTGTCGGCTAAGTATAGCCAAGGACTGATACCCTTATTGCTTTATATACGATCGCTGTATGATGGTGAAAAGGCTAGGCGAGGGGTGGATACTGGATAATGCTTAAATAGATTGGTTCAGTTTCATAGATGGTGTATAAATGGATGTCCAAGTTGTGATTGTTTCGCCTGCAGAATGGTTCATGCTTGTCTTTGAGGATACTGGCACGAGGACAAATTTTGATCAGCTGTTCTAAATTATTAACTATTATCGGTTCGGTTATTTTTTGCATGAAAACTTGGATCGCATCTACAGCATCGTAGTTTATTAAAACTCGATTCATAGTTACTATATACAACCAGTTTCCCATTTTTCCAGAAAATTATCGAAAAAATCACGATAATGTACGTATAAAATATGTTCCGTGGCGTGACTTCGCGTTGGCACAACGAACATACAGCTGCAAGTAATGAATTTATTGTAACGAGTGTTTTTGGTCAAAGTAAAATACTTTTATCGGTGCTTGACGAATTTTTTGATTATTATATAAGTAAACATTTTCAGTATGTTTTGGGCTGGATTTAAAAGATGCGTCACAACTCACAAAGATGTAGTCCCGTGTGAATTTAGAGAAAAACAGAAGCGAAACAATTTAGACGGTATATATTTACGAAAGCTGTTTTAAGTCAGTCTTAGAGTGAGACTGGGTCTTAGGTTTGTTTTTCAAGATTGAGCTAAGACCATCGTTACGAAAATATCAGGTGATTTTTGTTGTATAATAAACTTGGCAAGACTGACTCAATACTGGGTCCAGACCAAGTCTCTGAAAACGCTCGTTGGGTTGCTATTCACGAAAGTACCAGTCTTGTGTCAGTCTACGTTTCCTTTAAGTCTCAGACTCAGTGGTTTAAGCGATGTACGGTCAACTTGCGTCCAATCAAAAAAGGATGCATGCGCAGGAGTTTTCTAATGCCCGCTTCCTACTGCAGGTTTAAGGTTTACGGTTTAAGGTTTAAGGTTTAAGGTTTAACGTTTCATTCACACTGGCAGTTTAAGGTTTAACGATATTTGAATGTTGTATATTCATTGGCTGGATGCAGAAGCTCCGCCTACACACAGCTCGGAGCTGATTGACAGAATATACAAGCTCCGCCTACAGCTCGTAACTGATTGACTGAATGGAGAAGCTCCGCCTACAGCTCGTAGCTGATTGGCTGAATCCTTAAACCTTAAACCAAAAAGTTTCAACATCGTTAAACCTTAAACCTTAAACCTATGCAGTGGGAATGTACAATATGCTCACTTCATGTTCTACGTTAAACCTTAAATCTTAAACCTGCAGTGGGAAGCATGCATAACCGTCATTAAACTGGAGATCCGAATTTAGAATGAATGAAAGATTTGGAAGCGTCGGGAATCGAACTTAGCTGTTCGCGTCAACATCGAGAATGCTAACTACATTTTCAGTCTTAAAATAACGTACGTATAGAAGACTCGTTGCAATTCTATCTAAACAGGTTCTGCGCTGACGGAAAAGCGTCTAGATAAAAATTTGAAAGGTGTTTGACGGTTTTTACGCATTTACGTCATAAGGTACGTTTTTTACCGCAGGCATCAATTTTTGAAGCCAGTAAATGTCATCAATCTCTAAAACTGCAGCTTAACAAAGCTTATAGACGCCGAAAGAGTATATATAAAGATATGGCAGATGTTTTTGATAAAACAGCATCAGTTTTTTTCCTGTTGTGCCACAGCACAACAGGTCTTTAATTTTGATTCTGGACAATAACACTGAGCTTGTGTTCATCGTTTGTCAGTTGGTTTGTGTAACCCGTGCTTCAGTCCAACAGCGCGGTCGTCACGTCACATTTGCAGTGTTTCCTACGTTAGCTCGAATGGGTTCAGTGTTAAATTACAGTACTAGTGAAAACACATATCCTTTGTGTGCAAAACCGTTTGAGATTATGGAACGCAAAAAAAGACATCAGGGATGGAATCGACCCCCTAACACCAGGGCCCCGTTTCAATAAACTCACAGGCCCGCAATTGTGAGATTTGTTAGTGCGAAATCAGGTGATTCGTAATGAATTTATGTATAACTTCATTACGAATCAGCAGATTTTGCAGCCAAATTTGTCACAATTGTGCGCCTGTGAATTTATTGAAACAGGCCCCAGATTTCAACTCGAACACACTACCGTCTAAGCCAATCAGCTCTCAAAGGTGTTGGACCTAAGTTTATTGTTATCAATAAAACATTATCTTAGATTTTGTTATGACAGTTTGAGAATCTCTGTGATCAATCATTATTACTGAACAGACATTGTAAAATTAAACGCAAATAGAATTCAAAATTTATTTTTTACAACAAAATATAAGTTTTACATATATGTTAACCTTGACATTGACCAAAAAAATTAAATTAAGCACCAGATTTAATGTAGATAGATCCCTGGTTTCGGTCGTAATTTTTTGAAATCAAAATTGCTGTTTTTTTTTAAATTCATTTTGATAATTATTAAAATTGAAATTTCTTGAATTAACATAACTCATTTATTACATAATATTTACATAATATGAACTATACTAAAAATAATGATAATGACAGATTCTTCATCATACTTCTCAATACTTCTCAAAAATGTAGTACAACCTGTGGTAAGCGTGGCACAAGGTATAATGTTTTGATAAAAGGTGTCTGGGGCTGATTACAGCGGTTTTTGTCCGGGCGCCAAGGTCAAGACTAACGTCAACTTTTAGTAAGGGGGTCATGTGACCCATCAATCGAAAGCGCTTTATCTCACCAATCGAATAATGAAACTCCCAAGTCGCTACGACCCGCATAACAAACGTTATGGGACTTTAAAGGAATTCACCCCATAGAACACTGTTATCATAATTAAATCGTAATTACTACATTACGAAAAGTGTTCTTTTTCTCACATCCTTAAAGGCGCCATAACTGGCCTTTAGGAACTCGGACGGACACAAGAATAGTATCATTGGATTGCTGGCGTGCAGGGCTTTCGAAAGAGGGGTCACATGACCACCTGGCACTTCAGATTACCCCGAAATAAATATCTCAGGGTACGCTCACGTGACAGGGTCATGTGACCCCTCATTTTAAAGCGCTCCTTAAATCTAAGCGATTGATGTCAATTTCATGGTTGTCCGTCATTCCTATTGTCTGCTATGGGCTTTTTAAAATCCAACCTTTGTGACTATTCAAAATCAGCCCATGTTGGATCAAATCTCTTTACATTTCAATTTGAACCATTTTTTTAATTAATCAACAAATTTTAACATATTCAGATGCGCTGGACTTTTAGTTGTCAAACTAGTCTAAACTAGACGCACTAAACTTGTTTAATTTATAGATTTAATTATTAAATATGTATGTTTATTACATATTGTTACTACAAAAGTATACTTTCCAACACGAATGGTCGTTATAGGTATATTATTTTTCTTTCACAGCAGACGCACTTGTATTGCTTTGACTGCATTTATACCAAACTTCTGTATCCCTGGTTTATATATTTACATTAAAATTTTACTTGTACCAAGCAACTTAGTTCAAAGTTTAAGTGAGTTGCAATATTTTATGCAGTAGCTGAAGGCTATGACAGCCACTCTAGACACCAGCGTCCGAAAGACTTACCGTATAACGAGATACCGCTGCACAACAGGTTTTAACTAACCTCTGGTCAGTTTACTTGAAAAAGAATGCTTGACGTTTACTGAAGCTTTTGCCGCAGATTGGGCTTGTTGATGAAAAGGTTTTTATGACTGCGAGCTGCTGGGGTATTTTACACTCCTGTCGCCTGTTGCTGAGTTCTACAAGTCTTACAATTGTGAAATTTATAATTGCTGAATAGTGTCATTACGATTTGTTATATAACTTCATTACGAATCACTAGATTTTTCACTTATTGCAATTTGTTACACTTCACACTCACTCACAATTGTTGAAGTTGTAGCTTTTGTAAATCTCAGCATAGATAACAGTCTATGAATCAGAACATCGTAATGAACCATTCTGTGTGCATTTAAGACGATAACGTGTCCACCTAGACTGGGTTTTAGTTAAACGTCGTGTGAATCCCAGCCATAAGTCGAGTTGAAGCCATAGGTTCTGCTGAGTACGATTCCGGCCCTAATTTTGATAATATACATGTTTGACGATTTTGACGTCTGTTTGGACCAACCGTTGTACTTTAGAACGAAGCTTAGGTAAGGTACAAAATTTGGCAAAGGTCGTTCAGGGGGGGAGGTTCCCCAAAATTTGGCCGTAGAGGCCCCCCAAAATTTTGAACGCATTACCATAGATGCACATAGAGGGGGGGTTAGGGGGGTATCCACCTCCCCCTGAGGGGGGGTCGGCACCCCCCCCCCTCAGACATCTGGCACCCCCCCTCAACCCCCCACCCCCCTCTGATAGCCGAGAAAGTGACCTAAAAAAGCGTAAAAAACTGAAAAATTGCAAACAAGTACCCCAAAAATGAGTTGAAAATCGAAAAATTTGCGGCTGTGCGCCGAGAAATGGCCAAAACTAGGTACCACCCCCCCCTTGCGCCAGGGGTCGGGCACCCCCCCTCGCCGCTTCCCCCGTGCATCTCTGCCCATTACATGTATGTACATGTTACTGTATGTGATGAAAGACGATTAGAGAATGACGTTCCGTCTTGGCCCTATTTCTGTAAACTCCCAGGCCCACATTTGAGACATTTTATTGAGCTAAATCAGGTGTTTCGCGATGAAACTATGTATGTAGTATCGCCTAATTTTGCAGCTGCATTTGTCCCCGTTGGTCCATGGAAGGATATTGTTAACTGTCCTTTGATCCAAACTTCTTTCTATGAATGTGCATGAAAGTTTTTTTACTAATTATTCTTGATTTAAATATGATTAAACCTTTTTTAACAGTTTGAAGTTCGGTAAAACATAACTTTATTAAACGTGGCCCAGTCTTTAAACGTCAAAAACTTTGTACACTTTTTGTTAAAGTTTGACAAAATTGCATATATGAAACTTATCAAAGTTTGCGTCGCGTAGTTGTCGGTGCATGAAAGTTTATATTTTTTCATAGCGCTCCCTGACCTTCAAAAACTTACTTTTTGTAAAATTTTGATACTTTTAAAATTGTGAATTTATAATAATTAGTTAACAATTATCTGTATATTCTTTTTCTTTTTTGCTCATTCTTGAAGCATTTACAGCGATCTTGGGCAAATTTATAATTTTCTGGCACGCTTTTTTCTGCACCAAGCAGGGGGGCTTGTCCCGAAGGGTGAAATCTGAGGGGGGGGGAGGCTTGTCCCCGTACCTGAAATCTGGGGGGGGGGGGTTGCCCCCTCTCTAGACCTCCCTGTATATCTATGTTCCAGAGGCTGTTTTGGGTGTGCTAGCGGGTGCGGGATCAGGAGTCAAACAATTGTGCAGTCTTATGACAGTGGTCAAACCATTGGGCGTGAGAAAAGTCAATTGTAACAATTATCAGTGCAAAATCAGGTGATTCGCTACGAATTCATCCTGTAATTTCATTACGAATCACTTACAAATGTTACAATAATTGTAAGACTTGTAAAATTGAGCAACCGGCCCCAAAACGGCAGAACCGGCTTTTTCGGTTTATATACATACTTGTTCAGCCGTTATGTCTGTTGGTTCATCCGAATTAAACACTATTTCAGTTGCGCAAACGGACATTTGGCTAAGATGTCTGAATCACACTTGTCCGTATCTCCGTTCACCGTTCATATATCCGTACACTCCAAGGTCCGTTTGCCGGTTTGTCCCAACCCCAAGAAGTATGAATCGAAAAAACGGACGAAACGTGCTTTGTCCTTTTGCACTACTGAAATTTGAAACCTCCCTCAAAATTATTTCACCTATTCACAGATATGGCTACAATATTTACCTCTGTGACTCAAGTTTTGTGAAAATTAAGTCGTTATTATGATGACTTATAACCCTCAAAAGTGACCAATCCTGTTCTGACTCAACTCTACTTGAATAGATTCTTGTTGTTGTTTATCAGACAGTCTAAATTTACTATCAAAATGCCTGCTGGTGATTCAACTTTTGTCAGCACTCTGCACACGCACACACACCTGTGTAATTTTAAGTAGACTTTGTGTGCGTGCGTGTGTTTACTCTGGCAGAAACTGGAAAGTTCTCTACGTCAGTCCAGCCAAGTTTATTGATTAACACATCACGTCACGAAGCTAGTAATTCTTGTTGCACTTATATGTTTGGAACCGAACCGAAATTTTGAGTCATTTTTAGCAGACAAAGGTTTGAGTTTTAGTCATTTTCAACCCAGCTGATGACCTATTTTTGAAATTTTTCAAGTAGTTTTTTGAATTTGCTAAGTAGCGTCCTCATTTTTTGGCATTTTAACGTTGAATTTGATATGATATTTTAATGGGATGCACTTTTAAGACGGGTTTTTGGTCAAAAATACTTACTCGATTGTTGATGTTAAAATTAGTTTTACTGGTCTGATAAATCATAATGTTATAGTTTGGCATCCCACGAGGTCGGAAATATATACTTTGTAGGCTTAGATGTTAGATGTTTGTACTTTTTATTAATTAGTTGGAGGTGATTTTAGATTATTTTTCGATTAAAAACGAATCCAGAATTATCATATTAAAAAATTTTTTTGATGGATTTTAATAACTGGAAATAATTTTGAGCTCATCAAATACCAAAAGCAAAAGGGACCCTTTTCTGGAATTTCACTCTTCAATAAAAGCACCTGTCCTATCTCTTAGATCGCCACTGATTTGAGATTTGGACATTGTTAATTCCTTGAATGTTAGTGTTGAATATTATTTTTGAATTTATTTCGAATTTATTCTTCTTTTTTTATTTACGCCCAAAGGTCCTCTTTCTCTATCGAAGTATTTAGTCTTCATTTAATGCTATTTGGTCACTTTGCAACGCGGTATATCCTTTACCGACGTCTTTAGTCATTGAGGTGTTTTTTATCATCTAGAAGTCATCCTTTTCTGCTCAAACTTTTTTGCAAAACCATCCACTTTTCGTAAATGTCCGCAATTATTATGCGTTTATACCAATTTTTCATTGTATTTCCTTGTACGATGAAAACGTAAATTCAATTTCGCAAAGTTTCAGTTTAATTCAGTTACGCATTTGTCAGCGGATTTTCTGGGTCGCAGATGGTAGGACAAATTTATGTACTCGCTTACGTACTTTTTCTCTCTCATATGAAGTTTTCCTGTAAATGTCTGGGTTTGTTCAAAGTTTATAGTCGTTTTCGACAAAGTGTTTTATGTAGATTAAATTTATAGACTACGTTTGGATATTGTTAAGTTGTAGTCACGTTCCCTTGTGTTATATACTTAGTCCGTGTGTACTTTGTGAATATAAGATTTAAGTCTTATATTGTTTGTTTAAGTATATTTATTTATTTATTATTCTTTATTAGTTAGTTATCTCGACAGGCGCTAAGTTTCAGTTGAATCTGAGAACCCACCGAAAGGTCGATTCATGATTAGCGCAGCAATATATAATGTCTGTACAGTTTCATGATTTCTAAATAATGATGCCACAGAGGCTGATCTTATCCACTATTAGTGGCGTGATTATTTCGTGATTTTGCGGCTGATCGGGCATATGGCTGTAAGTATGAATCGACCCTATACGGTAACGCAATCCGCTTGAGCAAGAGACTAAGGTCACATATGCTGCTGCTGTGCCACGGTGGGCTGCCCCTCTCTTTCTACGGATATTGTCGCTTATGATTCGGTATCCCTTTGGTTTTTTAGGGATCATTTTAATCGACGAGTTACCTTTACCATTTACCATTAATGACGTTGATAGAATTTGTGAAACAGCCTCAGATAAATATCTAATCGTTTTTTCTGGCAAGGAAGACTTACATATTTCTGTTATGTAAGGTACTAACACAAGTTAATGATAACTCACACCCAATTGTTTATTTAGTGTACAAACTTTTTAATGCTGATTCATTGTTAAGCTATTTTGTTCCTGTAGCGCTTGTCGGATGACTTTTTATGATACAGTTTTTCAATACGACACGTATTTATACAACTGTTATCAGAAAACCTGTATTTTAATGCAGCACCAAATTTTTTGGAATTGTATAATCAGTATACACTATGCAGTTTTGGTATTTTTGTATTGGCGACTGAGGTATTTTCTATACGGATTATAATTTGTGTGGATTTCAACATCAGTTTATACTTTACTGTTTATACAGTTTAATTATGTGTATAATTTTTGGATTGTTTAACTAAAGTTACACCCAAAAATGTTGAACATTGAGAGGAAACAGCTGGCGTGATTTTAGCAGCTATATACTTGCTGTACTTTCAATGGTGTTATTTGTTTTTTCCTGATGCAATCACGAAAAGTGTTGAACATTTTTGGTCAGACTTTAATTAAATGTAGTGTTCAAATTTGATGACTCATACTTGAAGGAAGGGCGCCAATTATTGAAAATTAGTGCAATACTAAAATCTTAAAGTTAAACTTTGTTAATTTTATTTTTTGGCACTCATGTTGAAATACTAAATCACTTGGTTTCGCTGTTAACTTTTATCTAGCGACTTTTTGCCGTATTTCAACCTACCCGTGAATGACAGCCCACTTTTATCGATAAAACCTTTTTGCGAAAAATATTAGGAATGTTAGGTGAAAGGTATTTATGCGATAGCTACGCCTATGTAGAGGTCATTTCAGTTTGTTTTTTGCCAGGTATTGCTAAGAACAGACTCATACTGCCGACGTCAGATAAGCAAAAGCATTTTTTAGCAGGTCGATTCTAATTAAATTTCATCATAGGACAATTCGTTATTGATTTTTAAATATATAATACGTACGTTTTTTAAATTGTTAAATTTACAGCCCTTTTTTAAATATAATATATTATATAGATTTACTTACCTATTTAAAAATTAATTTTTCATATTTCATACACCCCCTTATCCAAATCACTACTTACAACAAATTCTATCTAGTCATTTTTCATTACCATATTATATATTATCATATTTACCGTCCATTTCAAAACCATTGTATATAGCTTTGAGCTGGCTGCAGCTGTTTTTTCAGATTCTGCCGCATTCTAACCTAACCATTCCTGTGTAGTTCAGACTCCAAAGGTCTGTCTCAGAAGCACACTATTGATAAACCATTAGCTGCTGTTATCTGTCTGGGCTAGAGCTACTGTATGTAGCTATACTGGCATCTGGGGTTAGCTCCATTGTTGGTGTGGAGGGTTGTTTTCGTTGACCTATATAACCCTAAAAGGTGGAAGGGGTGTTGTAACCTGAGTGTTGAAAGCACGAATTAGTTTGGAATAAAATAAGTTTAGGCTAGTCCGTTTAATCCGGTAAAGAAATGGGCTTAAGGAACTTCTGAACCTGATTAGAGTCACATGCTGACAGAAATAAGTCACATACTATTAAGTCATGAAAATTCGAAATAGTACATATATATTAACTTCTTATTCTTTTATTGTGCATTATTAGCGATTTTCGCTTTACACTTAGTACATAATTTTTGCCAAAGTACCTTGTTGAAGAATCATTGCTAATTTCTTATGTGAAACGCAAACAGAGACTTCATCTATTGAGAAATAGAAGTATGGAATTCGAATAGAAGTCGTGTGGGTTTGTAAATTCCGAATTCAAAAAACTTATTTTCATATGTAATGTTTGTTTTATATATTTCACAAAAAGTTGGCACGCTGTGGAAATAAGTTATTGACATTTCATAAAGTTTTTCTGCTACAACTTGCGTGAGCATTACTGTGTCAGATTGCTGAAAAATATATATAGGATATAGGCTACCCATTTTAAGTTGGTGGTTTTCGATAGTTTTTGGATTATCTGAACTATGTAATTTTGTATTAATAAAAATATCTCCACGTTTGTAACTTCCCAGTTTTGGTACTTTTTTGCTTTTTGGTAGATTTTGACACAACAGGCAAAATTTAATCTATTTACTTTTAATTTAATAGTCAAATAAATTTAAATTTAATCCATATAATCCAATTTTGATAAGGCCTTAATCGTTATTGACTTATGCTTGTGACTTTCTCAGCTGTCATCTATTTGTTGATGCAACTTTACATACCTCATATTCATTCAATTCTCAACTAAAGTAAATACGGACAATTCTGATTTTAAATTCACATGACAATTCAATGTCAACTCGTTTATTCCAATAACTGGTTCTTACCACCATTTATATAAGCCCCTAGCTGAATATAATTCGTTCTGCATTTTGGTATATACCTATATGTTTATACATGCTAAGGGGCTGATTTTTACGCGGCGGCCAGCCGCCGCGTATATACTATAATACAAAATCTGATTTTGCATGTATCTTATCTTTGTGTGTAAGTTTGAACTAGCATTCAGGTAGGTCCTAGAAAAGCGCTAAATGTGTGTGCGTGTATGTATAGTAAAGTGTGTGCCATGCTGCATAGTCAAGTCATACAGTAATAATAATATATAGTAATTGTGTGTGGCGTGTACAGGCTTGCGATCAATTAATCGTTCAGTGAAGTCTTCAAGCACACAGTTGTGACAGACACAAATCAGCACAGCGCATAGATCATCGCACAAGTGCTTGCAAATTTTGCATACCTACAGAAACAATCATTTGACAAAATCTGTTACATAATGTTTCTTAGATTGTTATTAAGCACGTCAGAACCTGAAGAATTCAAAGTCGTACAAAAAGGCAACCGTGCTCTAGCGACGGTTTAACCGAATGTAGAGACTGTTTTTACAATGTATGGACGGTTGTTACCATAGTTATTATTATTAAAAGTTAGTAGTTATTTTAGTTTTTAACTCGAACTGGAAAACAAGAGACCACGAAAACATATAACATAGCTGTTTCTCATGTTATGTATTGGAGTTCGCAATCGGGTCGGGTGGGGTTGAGATTTTTCGACCCGCTGGTTGAGCGGGTCCATTCGGGTCAAAAATTTTGGGTATAAAAATCCTCAATTTTGACGTTAAATTTTGCCATTTTGACCATTTTCTCAAAGCTACATACTGTTCTCGTGGCATAATGACTATACTAGAGCGGGAGGCTTTCACCTTCACCTACATGTCACGACTCACGAAAAACCGATAACAAAAAATTGACAGGAAAACTTTTCGTTTCAGAGTTTGTAACAGCAGCTTGACGAAAAGTCGGGTCGGGTCGGGTCGGGAATCTATCTCGGGTCGGGTCCGGTCGGGTTGAAAAAATTCGACCCGTTGCGAACTCTATTATGTATTGATGTTGTTTAAAAAATTTTGCTGCCGCGTATTATATTCGAAGAATATCCTCGGCATTCTAAGTATATCGCAGCGAAATCTAGGTGTCGAAAATTAGTCTAACTTTACTCGCAAAACGTGCTTGTTTTACAATAAACCATCATCATTTTTTCAGTATGAATGTATATATGCAGTATAACCCTTTATTTATCGATTTAAACTTCTTACAAAATAATGTAAAAATATAATCGATAAAAAAACGTAGCTACACTTTCAAGTCAAACTCATGTGAAAAAAATAAGCCCTCTCTTGTTTGGTCTTGGAAACTGGATTTGTCTTTGGTTGTTTCAGCCTGTATTCTGCGCTGTGTTTGTCATTTCAATGCGTGAGTACGTTGTGCCGATTACTGTCGAATCTCGCAGCGGAAAGAACTCTCAACCCCAAAATCCGCCTCCACAACCCAAACCCAATAACCCCCCACAGACCAATATGAACAGTCAGCCAGAACCACACAATGTCCAGGTGTGTTTTTGGAGTAACTTGATTTTTTCGATAGATTTTAAAGTTACTTTTAGGGAAGCTTATTACTAGTTTTGTATTAATTGTTAGGTTACTTATACTTTTCCTTTATTTTTGTTTCGTACTTGCTCAGCATTGGCCCAGTAGCTCTAATGGTTCAGCGCTGGTCTGAAGATTCAAAGATAGGTTGTACTAATCTTCCTGGGTCATTCGATGATGTAGTTGTCTGTAGTCTGACGCTGACCAGAAATTGCTGAACCCTGAGACAATAGCTGTTCGATCTGTTCGTAATGAAATCGCGTGTTTCTGTTTGTCTCAGGGTCCAGCAAAAACAGCATTTTTTGCTCAGACTTCAGTAAGTACCCCCTCTGTTTTTTTGACACTCTATAACTTCTCAGCCTTCTGTTTTTTCCAGCAGAACCCCCCGCAACCGCAGCCCCCCCAGCCGGTGCCCGAAGCCATGCCGACCAGTGGCTCCATCGGGAACAGCGTGCCCGTGGGGGGAGGGGGCCTGGGTCGCAAGTCGTCCATTGTGGAGATTGGAGAGAAGCTAGTGGGCATGCTGGATGAGATTGAACGACGGGTGGAGAATCTGAGGGAGACGGCCAGTCTAATGGAACAGGAGAAGGATAGTCTAATGGAGATGCTCAATACGGTCCAGATGAATTCGGACATGCTCAGGCTGGGACAGGGTGGGTCGTTAGTCACAAAACGGGTGGATTGCAAACCTGCAGCACAGCAAGTCTTTGTTCTACTGAAATTAGCACGGTTTCAGAAAATCTATGAAATTCGTAACGGATCAGGCAATATATCAAGATGAAATGAGTACAAATCAAATAAAAATTACCATGGTTTCAGAAACTCTACGAAATTCGTAAAATCGGGCAATATTTCATAATGAAATTAGTACACATCAAATAAAATTTAACACGGTTTTATTCGTAACGAATCAGACAATATTTCATGATGAAATGAGGACAAATCAAATAAAAATGCTATTCAAGATTGAGTTCCTTTTATATTTAGGCGAGAAAGAAGACATCGAGGCGACCACCAACCGGCTGCTGACTCGATGCCGGACTGTGGACGTCTGCGTCAGCACCCCACGGACTGTGGACCAGGTAGGACGCAGTCACTGGACGGGTACTTTTGCCTAGTTCATACTAAAGTCTGACAGAAAAGGGCTGCGCCACTTCCGTATTTTTATACTGGCATGATTTCTGCGACTACTTGCTGTACTCTTGATAGTAATTTTTTGTCAGACTTTAGTCCGTAATAGAGTACTGGAAAACTGCTACAGGTGTACCCATGATTTTTCGTTGAAAGAAACAGGATTCTTCATTTTTGACAGAATGAAAGAAATGGAGACACCGGGAATCGAACTCGGGCCGCACGCGTCGACGTTGAGAATGCTAACCACTACACCACACTCGTCTATTTATGATTTACAACGCATAAGTATCTGCTATGCTAGCCTATACACACCAAAAGTCGCCCGTTTAGAGCTGATCAATCTTGTTGCTTGGGCAAACGGACCTGCTTAGGGACTGTCACGGATAAAAGTGTCCCCCTTAAAATTTGTCCCCCCGGACACTATTATCTGGATAAAAGTGTCCCCCCGGACACTATTATCTGGATAAAAGTGTCCCCCCGGACACTATTATCTGGATAAAAGTGTCCCCCCGGACACTATTATCTGGATAAAAGTGTCCCCCTTTGGATGAATGTGTCCCCCCTATAGGACACTTTTATCTGGATAATAATGTCCCCCCGGACAGTTTTATCTAGATAAAAGTGTCCTCCGGACAGTTTTATCTGGATAAAAGTGTCCCCTCGAACAGTTTTATCTAGATAAAAGTGTCCCCCACCACAAAATTGGCGTTGATGGTTCAGGTTCAGCTTCTGGTTCAGGTTTAGGTTTAACTTATGGTTCAGGTGCGACTTCTGGTTCAAGTACAAGTTCTGGTTCAGATGCAACTTCTGGTTCAGGTTCAAGTTCCGGTTCAGGTTCAGGATGCACACATAACAAACTGAAGTTGCACCTGAACCATAAGTTAAACCTAAACCTGAACCAGAAGCTGAACCAGAACCATTAACGGCAATTTTAGTGGGGGGACACTTTTATCCGAATAAAAGTGTCCTGGAGGACACTTTTATCCAGATAAAACTGTCCGGGGGGACGCTTTTATCTAGATAAAAGTGTCCGGGAGGGGGGACACATTTATCCAAAGGGGGACAGTTTTATCTAGATAATAGTGTCCAGGGGGACACTTTTATCCAGATAAAAGTGTCCGGGGGGACACTTTTAACTAGATAAAAGTGTCCGGGGGGACAAACTTTAGGGGGGACACTTTTATCCGTGACAGGACAAGTATGAAATATTCTTCTTTGGACTCACTCTAAAACATTGTTTTCGAATCAAATAGAGGATGAGAACTTTTCATGTGCATTTGTTTAGTCACGTATTTTACGTAAACTGGCTTCAAGTTGAACGCCTTTTGTGAATCCAAGCCATAATGACTAGAAGAAGAGGGAGACACTCTGTAGCCTTCCCTATAGAAAACCAACCCATATTGTGTTGTGCTGGGCAAAAATGACCGACTTTTGCCCCAACTAGAGGGGCGGTTGACTGACCCAAAAATAAACCGGGCTGTTACTTTTGCTGATTTTTGTAGGAAACCGCACTTCGGAATGTGAACGACAAAATCGAGGGAGTGGTTAGAAAAATGAGAGACGATCTAGATATGTCCAAACAGGTATGGAAAATGTTGTTTTTTGGCTTCAAGTTGATGTTGTTTAATTTTTTTATGTGATAAACTTTTTGAGGTTGGAATAAATTATGGCGGCGGCTTGCGTCTGGGACTCTGGGTGGGCAAAAATTTTGTTTTTTACGATTTCAATTTTTTTAAATTTCCCAGTAAACTGATGATTTTTAAATGCTCCCAGTAAGTTAATTCCTACAACCCACATTCGACACATGAAATATATTAATTTTTGAATGTTCTGAAAATAACACACTCACGTTTGTTGTTTAATCTTAAAATTTATTTTTTATTTAAAAATTGTAAAACATTTATTCTTTTTACTTCAGACATTGCAACAGCACCAACAACAGCTAGAAGCAGAGCAACCTCCGCGCTATGAGGTGAAAAATGTCACAGCCACCACCCCTAAGCCCCCTCCTAAATTTCCCAGCAGTGAACAGCACTCTAGCGGATTTAACAGCGACGCTTCGGTTAGCAGTAGCGGGAGCGGGGGGGCTACACGCCGTAGGGCGACCCAGGAAAAACCCAAAGACACTTTTGGGGGCACTTTTGATAATTTGCGGGGCACGGGGCAGAATTTCGGGGGTAGTTCCGAGAATATGCGGGGGGCTGGGGCAACTCGCCCCCCGCCCACGTTTACGGGGTCAACTGGAAACCTCAGACGCGAGCCGCCACCGTACCCCCCCACCGAGACCCACTGGCCCCCACCCCCGCCCCCGGAATTTTTCGGGGGGCGCCCCACCGATCCCCAGAGACCGGCTTATGGCTGGGCCGAGAGGGTCCGCAATCGCGAAGGGGTGGGGGGCGGTTTTTTCGATCGCTCCGCCTCCTTTGAGAATCTGGCACGTCAACACGACCAGTGGATTCGCGACTCGATGAATCGCATGTATGCGGACAATGACGATTTTTTTCGCGACCGCTGGTCACAGCTGAATCAGCAACGGGGGCCCCCACCGGCCGGCGGTAGCAGTGAGACTTTTTTTACAGACCTGCATCCGCTATCTGAACGCCTGCAGTCCCGATTTGGTGAAAGGCGCTATTGATCAACAATTTCAGTCGTCCGTCATTGGGTGTACGGCGGACGATCAGAAGAAAATTCGCAGACGTCTAGAGCATTTGCTGAATCTAATCGAACGTTCGACGACCAATATTATCAATCAAACTATGTAATAGTGGTGGATGATTTAGTTGATTTGGGGGTGCATTGACCACTTTTTTTGAATACATGTAACGGAAGTTGTAATTTTGGAGCCCTTCCTCCATAATAATCCGAAAATTCCCTAAATTGTGCTAAATTGTTGAAAAAACTGCCGTGTTACCTACTTTTGCCGAAATTTTATCTTATCGATTTTATCCCCCCGTTACATGTATGCTTCTTTGTGGTATTGATGTCGTAGGGTAGATTCATAAGAGGAGCCGCTTCCGTTAACTACAATTTATTACCAAATTGCCTTGATGGTTTCTGCATGCATTTTTTTGGATGGACATATGGCTATTAGTATGAATCGAGCCACAAGATTTATTAAACCTACACTTGATTTAGTATATGTTGTCAATAATAGATCTGATACCTATCCATTAGAAAAAGAACTTTAAATTAAACAGGCTGTTCCTGTTAAAATAATAACTGACGATTGAAACTTATTTCTCTGGGGTAGTGTCAGAAACTTGACATAAATCGAATTGAAATTAATTAGCTAAATCCAATTTCGGATAAGCTATCCTTAATATTTCGGTTAAAACTGCTCAGTTGTGACAAAATTTTTGATTTCTTGAATGCCTAATCCTACTTTTCGCACTTTGGGCAGGTTTAGATACTACTATTTAAGTTCTTGTATATCTTTATCATATACGTTTGTTTTCCTTTTTTGGCGTAATGC
The DNA here is from genome assembly GCA_030248245.1 of Trissonchulus sp. WLG1_4. Classification (NCBI taxonomy): domain Eukaryota; kingdom Metazoa; phylum Nematoda; class Enoplea; order Enoplida; family Ironidae; genus Trissonchulus; species Trissonchulus sp. WLG1_4. The sequence continues at coordinate 10,653 of JASANF010007072.1, read as the reverse complement.
TTTTTTTAATTTTTCCAGTAATTTCTAAGTGAACTAAACTAGGTACAAACAGCTACAAAATATAGCCTTATAGTCTTTTATTAATATATTGTTAAGATCAAGAAGAAATTACAATACAATAATTTTTTATTATAATTAAAAACAATTTAGTAGATTTATTTTTGTCTTCGCATTGCCTTGATATTGCTGCTTTGGTTTTTTTGTCTTTCTGTAAACTTTTGTCCAGAACAGTATCTGGACAATTTTTGTTCCTTCTAGAGAAGGAACTATTGTTTTGAAATCAACTGTGCGTAGGGTAAAAGTAGCAGGCACATGTTGTTCAGCGTATATGATTAACACGTAAAGTCAGTATGGGAAGCGACTGCTCTTTTTTTTGTAAACAGGTATTTTCTTACAATTTTTAATGAAATAATGGTCAACAATACTTTTCACATGTATAGAATTGTCATTTTATTCGAATTTTGTGATTTTAAATTTTTTTGTATGGTAAATCTTAAGACTAGATACATATGCTAATCACGTGATTGTCTAGACTGATGTCTGTTTTCGTACTATACTTCTAAACAATAGTCTGCAAAATTGTTTTGACAAGACATTTCCTTGTAAAAATGTGCAACTGCGTGCTGAAATCACAAGCAGCTTAGGCAACTATGGAATGTGCTTTCGGCAAAACTGTTGAATTATAGTGTGAATTCAACACTTAAGCACTGAAACTAAATAAAGTAAGTGTATATAAGTGTTACTGCTTTTTATATGAAAGGAAATGCACAAGAGTAAAGTACATAGAGCTGAAATTTGTTGAGTAAAACAAGCAGAATTTAACAGAATTTGCACTCGGCAAAGGAACCCTGCCCCCTTTTGGGGCCGGCTTGTTTTAAGTAATTTGACACTGGCTTGCACCAAAAGAGAATAGAATAACTCAAGAATAGCAGATCTCATTTAACCCTAAAGACTTATTCATTAGATTTGTTTTCACTGTTTTTTCGACAAGGGGTGCTTATTAATTAGTTTCCATACATTAAATATAATTGTTGTGAACAACACTCGAGAATAGCTAGAGAATAGGAATAGCTCGAGAATAAGGTTGGTGCAAACGGCCGTGAGTAATATAAACGTTTTTTGTAAACCGTTGTTCCAGCTATTTTGTGTCAGACTTGACTTTGAGCATGCTATTGTATTATACCTATACTTTTTCTACACTCTGTTACATATTTAGAATTACTATCAGATTTTTAGCTCTCGAAAAAAATTTTGTCTGTTTTTTAGTTTTTCTGGTTTAAGGAGTCTTGTTTTCTTATTCTTTCTATGCAGGATTTTGTTTCATTTGTTATACGAATTTTGGTAGTTTCATTTGTTAATACAAATTTATGTATATGTTTAATTATCGTTGGGTTGTTTTTTCCTGAAAAGTAAGATTTTTTAGCACATTTTTACGGCGTTCTTTTTGATTGTGTAGAAACAAACAGCCATAATTGATGTTTTAGTGAATTTAAAATTGAATTTGTCTTCCTTATTGTTGAACTAGTTTCTGGTGGCAACTTATTGTGCAGGTTACATTTTGCCAAATCCAACTATAGTGCATTCATGTTTAAGTGGTATTTTTTGTCCTTTTATGCCATTTCTGCATTACAAATGTAACAAAGACTAATTTGTTAGTAAAGTTTATTTGTTATTATCGGGTTTGGATGATTTATTAGTACTTCATTAGAAATAATGAAAACAGAAGTAGAAGAGTATAGAATTACATAGGAGAATTAGTAGTTTCGAAAACGTCACCAGTCTTACGGGTCTCACAGATTGGTTACCAAAACTTTAGCATTTGCCCCCAAAATGCTGTGGTACCGACGGTTGAGAATTTGAGATGAAACAGAGTTCAAATGCCAGTGCGCTGGTCTAGAGATGGACGGTTACAATTCGAAGTCATTCCAATGACAGTTGGAAGAGAAACCCACGCTCAAATACGCTGGTCTACAGATTCAATTTCAAACAAAGATGGGCGGTTAGAATCCAGTCTGAGTAATTCCGTATTGATGCTGTGCTGTCTTGTACAACCAACGAGTTCACCCTTCTCTTTCTTAATACATTAGCTTCACATTTATTAAATGATGTTCAATTCATTAACATCGTTTCGTTAGTAAAACCACTTTTGTGAAACCCACCCTGTTTACCATTCTACAGCTCGAAACCGATACAACCTGACCTAAAAATCCTTTATTATTCTATGAGAACTTTCTACGGAATTTAATACGTTAATATTCAATCCTTCTTAGAATATAAACTTCTACAGAATTCAAGCCTGGTCCAATTCTGTCTGTGGGTTAAAACCCAGTGGTGAAGTTATCCAGCAACTGTGCTGCAGCGAACCTTTAAATCCGGGTTCGACAGACATCAGAAAATCTGCCTACGAATTTATTCAACCATCCTTGCCGATACCTACGCGAGTAACCTAACCCTCATTTTTTTCCCTAAAGTGATCCCAACTTCTCAAACGCACGAATGCTGCATTAAACCACAGTCGCCATTTTACTACTGAAAATACAGCAGAATATAATGAAGGTATATTGCAGTCAAAACAGGGCAGCAGGAAAACAGTGCCATACAAAATAGAATTTATTTATTAGTTATCTACTATCATAAAATTCGAAACAAAATAAAAAATCATATCAAGTTAAATTACAGAACTGCATTATCTACTGCTAAACAGGTCGGGTTGGGGGAGATACTCTTGCAGGGTCAATTAACACTTACAGCCGTATGCCCGTTCGGCCGACAAAATACGCCATAAACGTGATTTGTATAAGTATTAATCCACACTTAGATCTCAACTGTTTTTATGGTCCTTATAAAAAATTAGACTTACGGTGGCTTGCACCAAATCGGATTAACTTAAATCTGATCTGGAGCTTAACTACTGTTAGTTAAATAGCAGCTAAACCTCAGTTCTCAACTAAATCTTAAACTAATCTTTATTGGTGCAGAGGACTTGAACTTGAATTTGAGCCTACGCTAAATTGGTTTGTTTAAGCTAATCGTCAGTTAATCCGATTAGGTGCAGACCACCGTTAATGGATTAGATGTAATTTTATTTCATCAATAACAGGACATTACAGTAGTACGCTAAAATTTGGCAGTAAGTCGCGTACTTTGATTATCTTGAACTGGGCTTGAAGTTTCACTACATTAGTTTGATAATAGAAAATTATTAAACAAAGACGTTTGAATTTGATAAATCCACATAATTCTAGATAGGACCCTAGACTCTAACATTTTGGTCTAAATTGAATCTCAAACTGAATTTTAACTCAGCGCCAGTGAAACTTTAACCAACTAATTATTCTATTTTACCACTGTACAAAAAGTAAGTTAATATTTTTGATTGGAAAAAAGTATATAATGGCTGGATAAACTAGCGAAAAAACAAAATAACCAACTAATCTATAACTATTAATTAGTAACTAATAACTTTTGCAATGATGACAAAGGTATGTATCATTTATTGAATTTAGCGAATTATATTAAATATAAATAATAGTTAAACAATACCCAATCACAAAAAGCTAAATAAAATTGAATCTAAAATTTGAAATTTCATCCGCTAAATCCAATAAAAAATACTACATATATATAAATAGATCAATTTGCCACAATAACAAGTACAATTATGATCATAAAACTTTCGCACATAATTCACAACTCTGCAACCGGGTAACGCACGACAACGATAAAAGACAAAACACAGACAAAGTAAAGATTGCATACTGACATGCTATAAACCTGCAAAAATACTCAGGGCCGACTCAGAAATCGAACAAACCGAATCTTGTAGTATACAGATAATCTAATCCAGTTAATCTAGTCCGATTCATTAATCTAATTTAAATACTCAAATCTAATCTAGTTAGTTAATCTAACTATTCTAGTCAGTAACTTTAGGATGTGAGAAGGCTTAAGGGTTGATTCATTTGTACTTTCAGCAAACCTTAGCAAGATTTAGAAGATGTTTGTAGAATACTCTTAATTTTAGCACAAGTAAAGCAAAAAACTGTTTAAAACACAAAAGTCGGGTGCCAAATTAACCAGATACAATTTTGCAAACTTACATATTATGAATCGACCCCAAAAATACAAAGCACGAAATTTATAAATTTACAAAAATCTGTACACATGTAAATTTTTTAATATTGGTTTGAAAAAAATCGAAAATTATATCCTAGTATAAAATTATTACTGAACCATTCAAATTAAAATCACTTTTAAAGGACTTCGAAAAAAATAAATTTATCCCAGTGCCCATACTACACTACTTATAGGCATAGCCCAAATACCAGGTACAAGTTAACTAAAAATTCCAATTAAAAACAGTACTTTACCTGGCAGATGTACATTAATATTGAATAAAAAACAAATTAAACGTCTTTAATGACAAAAAATATCTAACTCATATATCGATAAGCAGAGTTATAGCAGCATAAAAACAGACAAAGGCAAAGCATTGGAACCTCGGTACAAGTAAAAACAAAACCCAAAAAACGCTTTCGTGGTCAGAGCTTTTTTATGAGGATGGGTAATTTACTATTATTCAAGAACACCGGATACTGACTATTTTCAAAATAGAAATAACATACTCTTGATACAAGCAGGCGGTTACGTATAAGTGAAAACAGTAGCAATCATAGTCATAATAAAAACAGCATTCACAAATACAGTACGTGTATATCCACTAGAGTACAACAGTCAAAAAGCAGCACAACATAGCATCAAGAGTACATCCAACAGCCGAATATGTACTCTGAAGAGTCTGACCAACAAAGAGTAGTAGTATGTCTGCTAAGCCTGATACCACAAAAAGTGGTAAAGCCTTTGCTAGTGGGACAGTAATCGGAATTTTATAGCAAGAGCACTAAAATAATGAATTCTACAGAGAGACTATTCTGTACTCTCAGTACAAAGGGCTCAGCAGTTTTTGGTCTGACTTATAGAACAATTTAGACACTCACACACATACATACACACACTATCAAGAGTAAATGAAAAATACACGCATTCGTTAATACAACACATTCAAAGTGTTCAAAAGTACTTAAGCTATACAAGTTTGATTTTTAAGTACTAAAGTATCAAGTTTATCTTTAGAAGTTAAACCTGAACACATAATTTATAAAAAAATATAGAAATTATCACAATAATTTTATACTAAAATACTACGATTTAAAATTAAACAAAATTATAAAGTTTACCAAAAAATGTCACTAAATCGACTAAAACATACGAAAGGCGAATTTGGCTATGACACAGACACAGAAACCCGAATAAAAATGTCTACAAGGGCCAGTTACCATACTTAACCAATTTACAGGGAAACTACACGAAAATAAACTTGTTTATAAACACAAAAACCAGCTATAACCCAGAATAAAATAAAAAAACTTCAAAATTTGATACATTCATACGGAAATGAGGTAAAATTAAGAAAACGAGATATAAAACGTGAAACTGAAAACTTCAAAAAAATTAAAAAAATATTTTTATATGAACGGAAATTTACACACAAAATACGCAAACAGTAGCCAATAAAGCATCTATTCATGAACAATAAGTTTGATTAAGATTAAAATACAAACATTTTAAAAATAGCATACAAATTTTACAAGTTCAATTTAATTTAAACTACATAAAAAACTACCTAGTCATGGAAAAAAAGACAGCAGAAACAAAAAACACGATTATATGCAACATATAATAAAAGAAATAACACAATAAACTAACAGACATTATATAATAATGTAATCATATAATCAACCAAAAAGTATACAATTATATGCGTTGCAAAAAACACAGGAAACAATATTAATGAGAAAACTCACCAACAAGAGTACAATCAGACTACATAATATTTTAACTAAAGATGTACTCTTGTCGCTAAGATTTTATAGTTGACGCCTGAGGGCAACCCAGAAAAAGGAATAGCAGAAAACAGCTGGCAAACTCTCCAAGAGTACATAACGACTACACAAAAGAATGCAAAAAAGTGGACGGATTTAAAAGGCTGTTTAAAGAAATGGGCTTTAAGACAGGGCCTAAATCTTACACGGCCTTACACGCAAACTGGCTTAGGTATGTTATTATGACAAATTGAGTCATTAGGTACTCTTGGTATCAGCAAAAAGCACTCAATCAAAAATTAAATAAAATAATAAAATTAATTAATAACTAATTATTAATTACTAATTACAGTTCAATGAAATAATTAATCATCATCATTCCGGACAATATTGTAGTAGCAGTAGTAGCAGTAGTAGTAGACAAGTCGAAAATAGCAAGTTACGACTGAATGAGTGGTTATAGTTATAGTAAACTGTCGTTTAGAGGCACAATTGCAGCAAAGAATAAATTCCGCAGCTAATCATATTATATTCTTGCTAGTAAAGTTGGGCAAGGAAAATCAAGGGACGGTTAACGGCGGTACTGGGACCGCGACCGGATTGGGGGGGGGGGCGAGGGGGGGGGGTTTAGAAGCCATCATCCCAGCCTGAAGATTCATCAGGAGGCACGTCCAAGTCAGGGGGGTACTGGTCGAAATTGCTTGCATCTAGTGGATTACTGACCTGAAAAATACAGATTAAAGGGACTAAATTTAAATTTTTCGTTCCCTGTATTATTTAAACATAAAAAATAATTTTTCTAAAGCTCCAAAAAGAGTGTTATACATAAACATTAGGCCGAATGGCAGTTCATTCGAAAAGAACGCTTTTTAGACCGGGTCTAAACTTGAACACGTCTTTTTTTAAATATCGGCCTGTCATGGGCCACAATCGCCCTTACCTTGGGTATATGAGGTGGTCTAGCTGATTTTGATCGAAGGGATTCCCAGTCAAAGCCTGCGAACCATCTGAAATAAAAAAATAATAAGTTTTCCAACTGTTTTTTTATTCATTTATTCAAGTGCGGAAATTTTTTAACTACTACTACAATCATATGCAAAAAAACTGCCACGCTAACACGCTGTAACAGCAAGCAGCAGTAGTCAAACAACAAAATGCAAGCTGGACGAAGATGGTTTATTCAGTACTAAACCAAATAGTACATAATGTAATGTTATGCATTTTAACTAAAGCAGAATTATGATTACGTATTCACCGAAAACTTACTGTCGAAAATCTCCAATGACTATAAGCGCCTTCAGATGCTAAGGAAGATGTTTTTTAGAGGGGGGGTTTAGTACACTGTTTTAAACTTGCGCCCCCCCATTTACTACAATTATTTTGTAATATTGGTTTGCGTAATAAAGATTCAGTGAGAGTAGATAAACACTTTTTCCTACTAACAGCAATATTTGAACTAGCTTTCTGAAATTACTCTGAAGAACTAATGACTATCTAAAATTGACAGTGGACCAAGCTATGATTACTTAAAACAGAATTGAAAAGTATATGAATTGAAAAGATGAATACAATCTATTCCCCTGAATTAAATTTTAAAGAAAATCATTACAGAAAAATCTAAAAAAACTTTTTTTGCAAAACAGACCAAAATTCTATAATTGTCCACTTATTAAAAAAAACAACATTGTATTCAACCTAACAAAAGATTGAAACATTTAACACGCAATACGTGGCAGATCGCGAATAATTCCAAGCAACTTAAGTAGGTTTGAAGTCTTTGCAGTGACCAAATGAAATTTTTCCATGGGCGATTTCATTGCTTAAGAATGAAAGGGTTAACGCTTATAAACTATTTTGTCACCTTTAGTATTCTAGTAAACTGTCAATAATGCAAAAGTAAACTTATTATTTGAAGTCGTTAAATTACAAAAAATAAAAAATCCTTAAAACACAATCTGAAATATTAAAAAAAATAAAATTAAAAACACCAACTTGTGTTTTCGTATATCGTCAATGCCGCCGGACTGGCATCCGAGGCGTTCCCCCGGATTGTCCCGGCAGAGTTTCTTGACCAGATGGGTGACGGTCTTGCCGACGCGGCGATTGGGGATGTCTAGGGCGTCCACCCCTTTCAGGATCAGCGTGTACGTCTTCATGGGGTCTGAGGCCTGGAAGGGGGGGCTAAAAATACACACAAACATTAAATGGCGCATACATGTATGAGGGGGGATGGGGGGACCCCCCACAATCGAGGGGTCGGGAGGGACAGTCCCGAAAATTTGGGCAAAATGGCACTTTTTTGGGAACCTTTCACAAAATTTCGAAAAATTGAGGGTATTTTTCGTCGATCAAGGGGGGAGGGTCCGCAAAATTTGGCCGGAGAGGCCTCCCAAAATTTTAACCCCGTTACATGTATGGGGGTGCTAACTCAACAAGCTGTTGTTTTTTTGTGTCCAGACTCCAACCAAACACATTTTTTTCTGCCGCACACAACTTGGACACACCTTCTATTTTCAAAAAACCCCTGGTATCTGAGAAAAATAGGGGAGGGATTAGAGAAATAGGGGTCTGCTACAGGTTGGGCTGAAGCAATCTCTCCTCACAATAATATGCGGTCATAAATAAATAAGCATATAAGTAGCCAATAAGACATCTCAGTAGTCAGAAATGCAGGAAAAAGACCTGTAAAAATACTAAAAAAGTACTAGTAACTACAGCCTTACTGCTATTCTACATCAAACAACTCTACTACAATCCTACATCATTCTAATAGCAATGACACCTTTCTATATAAGGTATATAATTATATTATAGTAGCAATGAATGAACAGGAATCTATATTATAATATACCGTCCGAGTAGCAATTCACAAATATATATGCCCAGAGCCCAGAAATCGGCGGATCGGTCGTGTCCCTTGTTGAGTATGATCTCGGGGGCCACGTATTCTGGGGTGCCGCAAAAAGTCCACGTCTTGCGCCCCGACAGGCCCAGGCGTTTGGCGAAACCAAAGTCAACCTAAAAATATGATTAATCCGCCGGATTAAACGGATTAGATTTAAGTATGGTTGGTTGATAACACTTTACTTGTTCATTAATTAATCTGGTGCATTTAAACGGATTAGAATACATTTAGATGAGATTTAGTTTGTTAATAACTACTGCACTTGTTCAATTAAACTGGTGGATTAAACGGATTAGATTTAAAGTTAGCTGGTTGATAACACTGCATTTCAATAATTAATCCGGTGGTTTAAACGGATTAGATTTAAATTTAGTTGAATGATAACATTGCCATTGATGAAGTTTAATTTGGCCCACTTCATCATAAATAGAGCTTAACTCCTATTTTTGTTCCTAAACACAGATGTACATGGGGGGCGGGGCAAGCACCCTTCCTTGGTGCAGAAAAAAGGTGACCCAAAACTTAAAATTGGCGTCAGATCGTTGCAAAATGCTTTGAAAATGAGCAAAAAGCGAAAAAATCGCTAAAAACATCCAAATTTTAACCAAAAATTTCCTATTTTTAGGTAAAATTTAGAAATTTTGGCGCTATTTCCCTAGTCCAAGTTCACAAAACGACGGAAAAATTTCACTCAAATTTTGAAAAATCCGGGCCAAGACCACCAGACTAAGATCCCGTGTACATTTATGCCCCATAAACTCAAAATATTTTCAAGCTTTCGTTCTTATTTCTTAAGTCTGCGTTGTGGAAATTGGGTCTTCGCAATTTTTGGTCAAACTTTATTTAAATCGACCCTAACTTAACCTTCCCTACTTGATAATATTATAGCCGTCAAAAATTACGAATTGAAAAAGAACTGCCAAAATAATGTCAGCAGGTCAGTATTAAGTTTAGTCTTACAATTTTCAAATATCCAGTGCTGTCCAGGAGGCAATTTTCTGGCTTCAAGTCGCGGTAGATGATTCCCCTGTCGTGCAAAAATTCCAAGGCTTCCAAAACACAGGCCACGTAGAACCGGGCATAGTTCTCGTCAAAATGACCTCTGAAAAACAATGCTAGACTTAAAAAATGGCCCGTCAAAAAACTTTTCATCACACTACTTTGGAAAACATCAGCTTTTAAAAACCGAATAAAAACAAATTAGGGTTTTTGGTCATTAAACTTAGACCAATTAATGGCATCAGTAAGGATGTGGCTGCCAAAGTGAAAAGCGTGACTAACTTATCCTCAACTATTGTCCAAAGTTACACCAAAAAATGATTAACTAGTCCCTAAGAATTGTCCAAAATTACACAAAAAATGACTAAGTTGTCCCTAAGAATTGTCCATAGTTACACCAAAAAATGACTAACTTACATATCCCTAAGAATTGTCCAAAGTTACACCAAAACATGACTAACTTGTCCCTAAGATTTGTCCAAAGTTACACCAAAACATGACTAACTTGTCCCTAAGAATTGTCCAAAGTTACACCAAAATATGACTAACTTGTCCTTAAGCAATTGTCCAAAGTTACACCAAAACATGACTAACTTGTCCCTAAGGAATTGTCCAAAGTTACACCAAAACATGACTAACTTGTCCCTAAGAATTGTCCATAGTTACACCAAAAAATGACTAACTTACATATCCCTAAGGAATTATCCAAAGTTACACCAAAAAATGACTAACTTGTCCCTAAGAACTGTCCAAAGTTACACCAAAAAATGACTAACTTGTCCCTAAGAATTGTCCATAGTTACACCGCCCAGACACGATTCCAGCAGCATGTAGACGAACTTAAATTAACGGAACGTTCGGTAGAGC
>JASANF010007070.1:0-36239 GCA_030248245.1 Trissonchulus sp. WLG1_4 | reverse complement strand
CTGGTCTGATGTGACGTTACCATCTTTTGTTTTAATTTTTCTGTCGGAAAAATTTTCTGATACGTCTCCAGTTGACCAAATTCGGTCTAAAAATTGGAAAAATCGCCATTTTTTTCTGGGGGCTACCGCCCTCAGACCCCTGCAACTTTGGGGTTTAGTATCTAGCGTTTATATTGCGTGTGTAAGTACTAAAATCGCTAAAAACTTCACTTTAATTTCAAAAATGCTACTCACTGAGTGAGCAAAAGAAGTGGACACGGTGCGACCTCCCCCCTTTTCAAAATGCTGGCTACGCCCCTGAAGTAATGCAAATGTGGAAATTGGTTTATGCAGAAATGGACACGCATACTTTTATCACTTTTTTAGATAAGTCCATGAAAAAAACATCGGTAGAATATTGACATGGGGAAAGTTTGACTTCTGGAAGTTGCCGCTATCGAGCAACCGAACTAATGGGTTTTTGTTAGTGAATTGAACGAAATCACATTTTGCGATGTGAACCACATCTTCAAAAACTGCAACAAATTTTTGCTTCGGGGGCCGCGCCCCTCGACATACGCAAGCTGCAACATGTATACATATATGATGACTGCTGAGGAAAAAAGTTTCGAGGTTCGACCCCCTTTTGAAAATTCTAGTACTACTACCCTAGGCTACCTAGTTTTGAGAATAATAATCTGCACCTCTTATCATACTAGATCGATTTGAATGAGTGAAATATTGACTGAACGACTTAGCAAAAAATTTTCTGCTAAGAAACTACTATTGTCATAGTTGGCAACAAAAATCTGGGGGCGCCCCCCCCCCCCGGGGGGGGGGGGGGGGCGGGGCAAGATCCCCGCGGGGCGGGGCGGGGCGTGGCAGCGAAAATCCGCCCCGCGTCCAACTCTGAGTTGACATATTTCGTGCAATGAAATGTAATCAAATTATTATATAATTAAATAATTTTTAATTGATGAATGAAAAAACTACAGACAAGCATAACAGCTATTAAGTTACATATTCAATAGCTCGAATAAAAAATGCATAAAACCTTAATAGATATTGTTGCAAAAATAAAAAAAATATCAACAGCATACATTGTAAAACAAAAAATTGCGAAATTTTTAATAATATTAATACGATAATACAACTGTTGCAATAAAATAGCCATATAATCTATAAAATGAAAAAATCTCAAAATAATATTTACCTAGATTACAAATAAACTAAAAACAAAAAAACAACTGAAAAAACCCGAATGTCTCACATTCAGCTAACTCAGCCTGAACGCAAGCGTCAAGATTTTTCTCCAGCCATTTCCCCCCTCGACTGCATTCCAGCGTCGCCAAATCGAGTCTGCCGGCCCGGCGACATTCGAGCTCCACCACCGTGCCCAGCGGGAACCGGGTTTGCGTGCCGGTGAACCGGTGAGCCAGCCAAACCGGTATGGTGCAGGTTTGTGCGACCGGCCTGGGTTTGATGGGTGCATGATGGTGCTTTTGGTGTAGCGTGAAGTGAGAGCGCTTGTGGTGGGCTGCTGCAATAGATTGCGGGGCGTTTATGGTGATTACTAACGCCAGGTTCGTATTCGTCCTTGTCTTTGTCCCTATCATTTTGTCCTTAAGCGATTTCAAAACAACTGCATAGCGAAATATGCCAATATTTTGCATGACGGTAATTGAGGTCATTTCTAGACGTTAGAGAAATAGTTAACTCAAACGCATTTGTCAATTTGCCACAGAAGATGGCCGAAATCTGTCCTTGTACTTATCCCTGTATCCCTTAGGACGAGTATGAACCGGGCTTAGGGGTACATTCAAATTAGACTTTATGTTTGTTCCTACAGTTTTGTTCCCATTTAAACTAAAATTTAAGCAAATTCAATAAAAACTGTAACAATTTGAAGCATAAGTTTTTAAGTAGAGATAGTGTGCAAAAATCATCGATCAAACTGCGTAAGTCACTGGTCGTCTTTGACATAGTTACTGCATGGTTAACAAAAAGTTTAATTGTGATTTAAGGTCGAATGTTTATACACAGCATGCCGTTTCTTTCGTTTTTTACGAAAGATGTAAATATATAATAACTAGAATAAGACAACAAAGTAAAAAAGAACAACTTTTCAAAGCAAATTCAATTCAGGCTACATAACCACGGGGACGACTGTAGAGTCACCATAATTTTTTCTGTTAGTAGAGCCCGGTTTAATAATTGTACTTGTCTTCATGGTTTTGTCCTTAAGCAACTTCAGACAAACTATAAGACCAAATAAGCCAACTTTTCGCATGCACATGGTTGAGGTCACTTTCAGACCGTATACAAAAATTAACCCACAGGGCGACGGTCAATTCTTCACAACATCTAACCCAAATTTGTTCTTGTGTAACACACTAGTGTATACATACACATCTACGTATATACTTAGTAGTAAAAAGCTAAATCTGAATAGTCTGAAAACAACCTAACTCTGAGTAAAGTCTAAAGTTTGCCTAAAAGAAAACATCTGAAATATTTCTAATTCCGATTAAAATCTAACTAAAGTTAAAAATCGTTGAAAAAAATCGAAAAAAAGTTGAAAACTTATAGAACTTGAAACACGAACAAACCCTCCCTCAAACTCTCAAAAATTGAAACGAACACCTAAACTAAATCTACAGTAACCGTAATGAACACAACCGAAATTTCAAGATAGTTTTTAGATAGTTTTCAGAATTAGTTTCGGAAGCCTACACCCAAACATTATCCGCTATAAAAGCTTCCTCAGATGTGCGAAGTGGCCTTTTCTGTTAGCCTTTTCAGCCGTGCTTTGAAAATAAATATTTGTAATTCCTGTTCGCTTTTGTACGCTTCTGGTGGCCATCTACCCTTACATGTGGTGCCCCTACATTCAGAACTTGCGACTTTAGATTATTAGTACGCGGTAAGTTAACTTCACTGTTTGCATATAACTGTAAATTCTTAAAGTCGGCTAGTAAACCTGTTTCGCTCAGATAATGGTTTATATACTGATTATTAATTTTAGACAATCTACAGCATACGAATTCGGATTAAGCATAATAATTCGGATGCATAAATTAAGCTAGAAATGTTATTGTATTATGATTTAAACCTTTCGTTAGACACTATCCAATAAGTTTGAACTGTATATAGTATTCTGACATAGCAATTGTGCACTAAAAGTAAAGGTCAGACAAAATTAATTTTTTTATTCCGTCCGTCCAATTCCGTCCTAATACTACATATATACACACTCGCCTGTTAATCTAATCTTTTGTTATTTTGATGCAGCAGGCAGACGTGGAAAGACTGCTCAAACATCACATCAGGGAGCTAAAGCAGGACCTTACCGAGGCGTGGGCAGATAAGCAAGCAGTGGAACAGGTCAGAACTCAACTTACTGAAGTTGCTCAATTATCAGACGAGCACAATGCGTCCACTAATGTGCCAATGTTTTGCGGTAGACTAGACGAAAATTTTAATGACTGGTTAGAACCGGTTCTAACGTTCTGATTTAATAGCTGACGGTTTTGGATGGTCAAACCAGAAGATAGCGAAAAAGCTCCCTACCGTTTTGGATGATACTGCACTTGACCAATTCAAAGATTTAGATGCTGTAGTAAAATCAAACTATTACAGTCTTACAACTGAACTTAAACGCATACTAGCTAAACCTGAAAACCATCGACTTAGCTTATTAAAATTGAGAGGTAGAGTTAAATTAGACGCTGAATCGGTAACAGAATACGCACGTGCTATAAAAAAATTGTGCAGGGCCGCTTACCCTCTTGATTTAGATCCAACTTCGCGTGACTTTTAATTGATGGAAAGTTTCATTTCAGGCCTCCCCCGTGAACTTAAAAGAGCAGTGATGCAAAAGGAGCCAGATAATTTTGCATCGGCCGTGAAACAAGCCCAGAAAGAAGAAGCTCAGATACAATATTTGAATGTAACCCCCTACGACAAAAGTGTGCAATTTGCTAAAGACATGACTTAGCTGCTAGAAGCCAAAGAAACACAAGAGGCTAGAATCTACAGTAACCGTAATGAACACATAACCGAAATTTCAGTTTTTAGATAATTTTTGGGATTATTTTCTGCAGCCTAAAACATTATCTGCTATAAAAACCTCCTCAGATGTGCGAAGTGGCCTTTTCTGTTAGCCTTTTCTGCCGTGCTTTGAAAATAAACGTTTGTAATTCCTGTTCGCTTTTGTACGCTTTTGGTTGACATCAACCGTTACACTTGTGCCTGTCTCTAACCAATATTTGTTCTTGTGCCTGTCTTTAAGTCCTTAAGGACAAGTATGAACAGAGCTTAATATGCACTGAGATTGACATTGCGTGGTGCCAGTCCAAAACATATTATACAGTACCGATCAGAATTAACTACTTATGATGCTGCAGTCAACATCACAGACTAGTGTCACTGACTGCATTGACGTCACAGATCCAATACGTTGGAAATTTCTATAGAATTTTATTAAATCACTCCGGAGTCAGAGCCAGTGACTCTGAAATCACGCTAAGATCAGTCAACAGCTAAACTGGATACTTAATACTGGATACTGGATACTGAGTACGTGCGTATATAATGAATCATCGTGAAGGATGACTAATGTGAGCGCGATTCCGGAGTCACTGCCTCTGACTTCGGAGTCACTTAATGAAATTCAAAATGCCAAATAATATTGTTCAATTTTTTAGACCTGTGACGTCATTGCAATGACTGCAGTTAGCGACGCTATGGCTCGATCAGTGATGCTGACTGCAGCATCATAGGCAGTTAATACTGATCGGTACTGCATGTACCATGTACCACCATGCGTTGTAATGAAATTAAGTACAAACCTGTTGTAAGCACATTCAAGGAGCAGATGTCAAATAAATTGGGATTGGGTTCCATGGAAACAAACTTGATATAGGCACTTTCAACGTCTGGTGTTTCGCGCACGTTCACAACAATTACTGTGCCTGAAATTAAACAATATTTTGAGTTGCTTTCCAAATTAGTCAAAACTTTTGGGAATCGTTAACTGAGTCTGTAGGTTTTGGCTTAGACGCATTAGAAGAGCATTAGACCCTATGGATTTGTACTTCCATTTGCTAAAACAAATTTAAACTCAAAACCTGAATCTCAATCTCAAAATAACTCGATTTTGATTCAAGTGATGTTTCATCAACACGGCATCAAAGCTAATTAAATAATTAAATTTGATAACTCTTATACATTACAGTAACTTTCAAGTCAAACGAAGTACTTTCAAATATTCAATGTATATTTCATTCACTAACATCAAAACTACATGTATTTTGATGCCATTTCCGCATCAAAACCAAACCACCACCAAGAGTATATAATGGGGAAAGTATCCCATTATGTCATAGTAGCATACTCTTCCCATTATGTACTCTTGCAACCACCGACCTCTGGGCAGGGGTCTGGCTATCACGTCAGTTTCATGAAAACAGTGTGCAGTGAGATGATCGATCTTCATTATGCAAATGTCAGCCGTTATCAGGGTTTCCTCTAGTTGCGTTATTTCATCTAAAAAGACAATCGCAATCACCTGGAGTCTGTTAAAATGCATTTAATGCACATGGTCGTATAGAAGTATACGTACCTCATCAGTAGTATAGCCGTTAACTTTCGTCGATTTAACGAACTAACGTCGAACTAACGTCGATTAAAAAAAACATAATTCTGATTCTGTTTATCCGGTTTCAAAGCCATTCAAATATACTTACTTTAAATAGAAAACAACTGCCATGCACATACATGAAACACTAAGTAGTGTGAAAACAAAGCAACATTCAAAACTTGAAAATAACAAAAATAATTTTTAGTTAAATACCATGAATTATAGCTTTTAAAGATGCATTGATTTCGTAAACGAAGTCACGTACTTGTAGCTTGAGCCGAAGTATTGAGCACAATTTTGACGCCACGGAAAACGGAGTCAGCTGGGACGGAAAGATGGAAAGGAACGCCGAAGTTGCTGGCCAGTGGAAAACAGCCGGGGCGGCCTTCTGAAATATATCAGTTGGTTATATGAATTGTTGAAAGCGATAGATTCAAAACTGAAAAAAATGGGGCGCCTAAAACGGCGCCTCCTCTCGCGTCAATTTCTAGAATGCTAACCACCACACAGCTCCCTAGGTCAAGTCCTAGAATGGATTAAACGGATTAGATTAAATGTTTGTTCAATTAATATATGTAGTTTTCGCGATGTTGATATATACTTGCAAAATTTTGTGCACAAGCGGGAAGTGCTAGAGATAAATGCTATCGCAAACGTTGTATGGATTCACAGATAAGACTATGCGTTATTGGCAAAATAAATTTTGATCTAATCCGGTTAATCCATTTTAGGATTTGGCCCAGAAATAATTTTTTAGACGGCTCAGAAAAAAAGGGGATTATACTGTGTGCAACTTACTTGTCATGAAATTTACTAATGGCTTAATTACATGTATTAACTTTAAAAAACATACCTGCGACAACAGAAACAATATATAAAGCAACAGGTAAAATAAAATAAAGAAAATAAGACCATAATAAATGCTTGTTCATCTAAATAAGAACACAAAACCTGACGACATGATGTTTCAAAAAACCTATTATATTATAGTACTAAGTCGTGACTGCGCTCGATTTGTAAACATTGAACAATAGACGAAATTAGCAAATAGTTAAATGCATTGTAAACCACTGTAAGCGGAAATGAAATCTGTTTACGCAACTCTATATTTCATTTTTTTACATTTTTGTTTTATTGACCTGCGTTTTTTGTTGTCTGCTGTGAGGAAGTTAAGCGAAAGCGCAGACAGTAGCAGTATATAAAAGCGTTTTGACAGTTACTAGTAATTTATTAACACCTGAAACTTTTGAGCTAAATTTTCTAAACTTAAATTTTGAGAGGAGTTATTAGACAATTAAATTTATATTACGAAATGGTTTTGGTTTGCGATAAAGTTATAAAAAATCGAAGTACCGTTTTGAAAAAAAGTGAAAATATGTAAAAATTTGCTAAGCAGTCACAAAACTTCCTTTGAGCTAAAATCTACTAACTCCTAGCAGTATTTTTATGGAATTACTACAAATAAAAAACTTTAAAATTTACTATATTTAGCTTGCCTTACAGTACTATGTTGCGCTTTTGATTGTATTTAAATAGAACTTTTAATACTAAAAGCCGTACTAATCATATATTTACATTAATAGTTTTGCCTACGCATGTACAATAGGTACAACAGTCATACAGACTGTGGACTATAAATAGTATAATATCGAGTGTAATAAGTTAGATTTTTTGTCGTCCTACAAAAACAATTTTTTAACAATAAAATCCAGGCAGATATCTTAAAGCTCGATTCATATTTACAGCTGTTTGTCGGTTCATCGGGTAAAATTACGAAAAAAAGCACGCCACAAACTGATCTTATACACTTAAAATCGAGCCTAACTGACTGTTGCGACTATATAAGTGCGAATGCTTACTGTATTTTAAATACAAATTTGATGTCTAATATGCTGTACCCGCCTGAAATTAAAACATGTATTGGTTCTCTCTCGTTCTGCAGAAACCTTAAGCTTGACAGCCAATTTCTGTTCTTCTAAATCCAATTTCAATTTCTTCAAATTTCAATTTTTACAAATTTGTGCTTTCATTTAATTGATTTTTACCTCGCGTATTTAAACAGTAGTAATTCACAAATGAAATTTTTCGTTAGGTCTTCAGCAGAATTTGACTAAACTTACTTACTGATTATCGTAGTTGTGCCGTCTTTTTAAACGAAACGAAACGCCGAAAATTTTAAACGACTTGCCTTCTGACATAAATATGTTCTACTAGAAGAATGAGCATGCCCCGATTTTTAAAGAAAAAATAGAGGCGCCGGGAATCGAACCCGGGCAGCTCTAGTCGACGACAAGAGTGATACAACCACTACACCACAGCCACCAAGTCTAGTCGGCTCTATTTCTCATATAGCATTTCTATGACATTAGAAAGGCTACAATTATCTAATATTGCGCGAATTTGATTGACTGGCAGGCTAAGACTAATAAATTTTATTTATTATGACACTTTCGATATCATAGTTTTTTTAGTTTTGATTTGAATTTTAAATTTTTTTAACGGATGCATACGAACACGTAAATTATAAGAAAAATTTCGGCCTACATTTTTTTAAGATTCAAGAAAACCAGGATTGTTTTTAGCGTTGGTCGTTGACTACTACAATCCAATAGTTTTTTGTATATCCTATTTTTTGGAACACAAATAACAAAAAGTTACAAAGATACATGATTTTACTACTCAAAACTAAATTAAATTTAATCAATTTGTAAAAAATGTCTGCAAAAAACATGAATTTACATAATAAATAAACAAAACATGGTTTTGGAGACAAACATTTGTTAAAGATAAACCTTTTTTTTGATTAATTATATTTAATTTCGTTTTGAGCATTGCTACAAGCCATTTGTCTTTGTAATTTTTTGTCATTTGTGTTTCAAATAATAGAATGTTAAAAAACATTTGGATTTTTGATAGTGGTATCATGCATTTATATGATAAATAAATGAAGCATAAAATTAATGCCAATAACATTTCATTAATCGATCAATTTATTATTTTATTACAAGTATCAATAAACAAGACCCAATTTGGTTTTATTTCAATAACAAGTAGACAATGTAATTTCTTGACAGGATTTTTCAAATTTCAATCACGTTATATTACTTAGCGGGTTTTGCATTTTTCCAAGAAGGAATATCTGTCCACCGATTGACATTAACTTCTGGGGACCCTCTAGGGTTTCTTGTTTCTGCTTTTTGTCTATATACCGGCGATGGAATAAAGAATGCCCAGTCAGCGTGGCACAATTGGACTGACGCAGTTAGCATGAGTATTATGAGAATGGCAAACATTTTGGTTTCTAGAATAGTGTGAGGTTAACTATTTTTTAGTAGATTACTGTCAGGTAATTACGGTAGTTATTACTGCTTGAGTTTTGTATTAAATGTGTGTGAATATTATATTTAGTGTAGCTGTAGTAACTGAATAGGGTAAATTAACATTATTCTAGAAATAAAGAACAACAATATACAAAATTATATGTACTCGGATATTTGATTACTTATTCAGTTAGTATTACATGTTCATTTAACTGGCAAGATTACATGAAAGCGTAGCGCCTTTTGTAGTTATACTGTATTATTTTTGCGACAAATAATTTTGTTGTAATTTTACAGCCTGAACTGACAAACGGTACTACTTATCTCGATTCCTGTGCCGGTTCAAGCTTTTCCATAATGACGTGTGTCTGTAAAAACTGATTAGTCTAATGAGGATGGTTTTGTACATGAGATTGACAAGTACAGTACCGACCAAAATTACTTGCTACAGACTTCGAAACGGAGTCAAAGTAACTTGATTCCGGAGACAAATCATGTAGTTATTATGTAATATTTTGATTCCGGATACAAATGACTTCGACTCCGGAATCTGTAGCAAGCAATATTTGTCAAATATCTGTAATAGCAATATCTGTATACGAAAACGACTGCTCAAAGTAGACTAAATTTCTTTGACTATGCACTGACTTTAGGATATGTATGAACAGTATGTAGGCAAGTATGAACAAGGATTTAAATCCGGTACATTTTTGTCCTTAAGAACACATGGACAGTAAGGACATTTTTTTAGTCATCACTCATTTGACCAAGTAGCTTGCTTGCAATTGCTTATGGACAAAACGATAGGAGCAAATACAAGGACAAGTCTGAACCGTTACATACATGAAACTAATTTATACTCTAACTAATTTATTATCCTTTATTAGCTATTAACATTTCATTATTTATGTTTTAATCTATTCAAATTTATCAAATTTTTAAATTTATACATTCTAATTATCGAAATATCTACACTCGAGTTCAAAATTTGGGAGGTCTATAAAAGAATTTCAAACCTTAATAAAAATAAAGCAACTCACGTTTGACTGTAATTATGTAATTATTCACGGATGGATTTGATGCCTTATTTGGTTGTTGTGGGTCTACCAACAGAATTTGGCATAAAACTGATCAGTGGGTATATATTTTTTCCAGAAATATGAATATTCATGAAGCGAAGCAAAAAATTTCTCAATAACAACAACAGTGGCATAGTTTTTCTGCTTACTGTGAAACACTGAAAGCTCAGGATGAAATTTGGATACATGAAAAAAACATATATATGAATATTATTTCGTTTAATATGATATAAATGAAATGGTTAGCGCAATAGAAGAAAAAAATTTAGACCAATGCAAAAAAATGCCTCTGGAAATGCTATAAATGTATTACCACCAATTATAGCAAAAAAGATATTAAAGTAGCCAACATGAAAAAAGTCTTGTTGATGTTTGAAAGTTGTCATTCCGACCAGAAACCACAACTTTTGAGAAGGTTTAATATAGACAAACACTGAAAAAATATATCGCATGAGAAATGGTCTATAGACAAAAACTGTAATAATGACACTGACACAAATAAAAACATGAATCTATGCTAACATGAGTTGCCTGGCAGAAGTTTATGTTAGACTTGCAAAACCACAAACTTTCACAGTTAACAGAAACTTTATTGTGAAGCGAAATGCTTTTGAAATCGTGATTGCCAACAAATTAGAACCGCATTTACACGAGACAAACTTAATTTTCGAGTGCCCCAAAATACAATCTTCCCTCTGTAAAATAAACAAAACAGTTCAAGATGGAATTTTACAATTAGAAATTATTGTCAAGTGATAATTTTTATTAAGCCAATTACACGAAACTAATGAAGTGTCGGTAAAAAGTTAGTGAATGTGTGTATGTATAAAGCTCAGCTTATATACTTGCAGTAGATGAGAATATATGAGAAAGTCCTACAAAACCCCGCGACTGTGGTACAGTGGTAGTATTCTCGACAACGACGCAAAAGACTCGGGTTCGATTTCCGACGCCTCCATTTCTTTTTTTAAAAATTAGGGATAGCGTTTGGTTCATCTTGCATTATTTATATACAAATATCATCCCTCACTACAGTTTATACTTTTAAGGCTCGATTCATACCTGCAGCCGTATGTCCGTTCATCCGGTAAAATTACAAAACAATCATGCCACAATCTAATCTTATACACGATTAGTGGTGTTACAACATATTTCGTAATTCTGCCGGCTGAACTGACATACGGCTGTAAGTATAAATCCATCTTAAGCTACCTTATCAGAAAAGAAGCAAAATAACATAACCAATTATAACCAGTCTCATTGAAGTTTGTCAAAATGTTTCCACACTTTTACGGACACGGACAAGTATGGACCAGGCTTTAAACGAGACGTAACGTCAGCCCACTTTGATAATAAAAAGCGTCAATGTGTGAAAAATGAAAGAACACAGACCACAAAAGAAAAGTTCGAAAAGTTCTAAAACAATAGCACTTCTGCGATGCTTCAAAAATAGTTTTAGTTCTGCATTCGCGGGCAAAACTAGGAACTAGTCAAACGTAGCTAGAAAAACTACGTGCTAGCTAATTGGCTTAAAGGTTACGCTCGTGTGCGGCGGTTTAAATAAAATTTTGCATCGGCAAATTTAGCTGAGGAAAGTCCTGCTAAAATGATGAAAGACTTAGATATAGTACAAACTGTAAACATCACTTTGCGCTGCAAAAGTGAGCTTTTCGTAAGTTTTTTTGAGATAGTTTTGTATCTAATTGTATTTTTAGTAATTTCAGTGTTTTTATAAATTACAAATTGACAAATGAGAATAAAAACATGTTAGGTATGACACTCTTCCCATTAACCGTGATAATTACTCTTTTAATTACCGGTTTTAATTGAAACTATTGAATGCATTGTTAGCTCCGTTACTATAGGTGTTGTAATTCAAGAATCTGAATCAGTTGCAATTGCTTGTATATAACAAAATCAAACATTAAAAATCATTACGTGAATCATGTGTGATCTTCACTACTAACTGATTACAACTGATTTGTCATGTTACTAATGAGATGCAAACTTGTTTTCTGGTGCTAATGTGCTGCTTTAGCTTAGATATCGGTAAGCGATTTTCAGCTAATTTAGTGAACTGACGCAAATGCAAATGTAACAACCAATGCAACTTTGTACTAACGCAATTTGTCTGCTAACAAATTAAATGGTGCGTACAACTTCCGAGGGCTCATCTATCATTTAATTTAGCAGGATATACATATGTACACTTTGAATTTTGTCCAAAAAAGAGGCGTAAATACAGAAACACACTAAAACCGTAAATAGCTTTAATTCGGTGAAAGTGCAGCTACGCAGCTAACTACTACGACTGCATTTACTAACAGTTAATATTGATAAATTGCTAAACCGAATCCAATAGAAACATTGTGATGTTATCCGTTACACAAGGTTAAAGCAGCACTAGTATTTAGTATAGTAATGTAGACATAAAGTATGTACATAATATGCATGTGGAACAGGTAGCTGAAAATCGAGTATTTTTTTTATTTTTTTTTTTTTTTTTTTTTTTTTTTTTTTTTTTATAAATTAAAATATTTTTTTGTTTTTTTTTTTTTTATTTTTTTATTTTTTTTTTTTAATTTTTTTTTTTGTTTGTCTGGGGGGTTTTTTTAGGGTTTATTTTATTATTTTTTTTGTTTTTTTTCCGTTTTAAAATCATTCAAATTGCAAACTGCAAATTATGCAAGAAGGCAGACGCAAAAAGACAAAAAGTCATCATTATTATGTAACAACCTCAAAACTTAATTCGCAGAGTGAAATTTAGCGCGAATTTTAGAATTTTAAAATTAACATTAGCATAAAAGCACTGTACCTTGAATTAAAGTAAGAGGGGAAAGCGCCTAATACGAACAGTTTCCTATTAGGAACACTTTCGACTTCTTTGGATTGGATTATATGTTAGGGTGTAGCTTGCAAACCAAAATTTAATTTGTTCATAAATGCACGTGATCACTTTGTAGTGACTGAGTCTCAAGCCGATTGGTTGAGTATTTGAAAAAATATAGCAATTTTTGTAATAGTGGTTCGTCAAACTTGAAAATGAACGGTGACCAAAGAAGAAATTATTTTCATAATTTACCCCAAGGATTCTAGAGCTGAAAGGGAGTTTTTATAATAATTTTTACATCATCGTAACGTAAATTTTATGCACTGTTCATCTATGTTACCTTCTTTTGAAATCTCGAAACTTTCACGCTGACATTTTTTCGAAAACCGCCATGTGGCAGAAATTGTTGATGGGTTTCTTAATACGAACACATGCACTTAGAATTGGCACCCATTCGAGAACAGGGTCTCCTAATAGGAACCCATTACTCTTGGTAAGCACTGTTCGTATTCAGCAACCTTGGCTCACCCCGGGATTCTCGACAGCTAGCGTGTTCGTATCTAGCCACCTTTTTGCCAGCGTAGCGAAATTTGCTGATGATGTCTGCTCAGACACCAAGAGTACGGTGTTCTTATTCAGCATCCTTGCTTCCAATTAGGCAACCACCCGTTCTTTTTAGGGTGCCTTTGTACCGCTTAAATTTGGATGTGTTCGTAATTGGGCGCTTTCCCCTACGGAACCGGCCGGGCCTAGTGCGGCCGAGTTCCTTAAAATGTATGTATCGCTTTAATGCCCGGAGGAATACGTGAGATACCACATGATAAACTACCAAATCTGGGGCTAATGAAATATAATGAAATATAATAAACTAATGAAATATAATAAACTAACTTCTTGTATTTGTTTAAAAACAGTTTCATCACTTTTGTCCTATTTATTGTCGAGACTCATATTACTCAGGCGGTATTGTAGTAACTCATAGTAGTAACTAAAAAATATAAATATCAATAAAAAATAAAATACAATAGAAATAAATAAGAAAAACAAAGATAAAGTAGAATAAAAATATTAATTTTATGTTTTTCAGCAAACTGCTGCCCCAACCCGAGTTGGCACAAAACATCGTTCTGCTGTCTAAAACTGGGACAAAAATCACTCAATCAGATTGCTGCGGGCCGATTTTGCAACTCTGTTGGATCGCATTTGGCGGTTGCTCGGAATGAAAAAGAAATGCAAGAGCTGATAGATTTTGTTGTCAAGTAAAAAATTGATTTTTTAGTAGGATGTGTACCTAAATTATTTAATTTTGACTATAATTTAGACAATATGATTGCAATAAGTCCTGTGGTAGTGTTGTATGTCGCTAATAGTTACATGTTTATAACATGGGGGGTCTTGTAGTTGTAGTACTTGTTTGGAACTGTAATTGAAGTTGAGGAATACTCTTGTATTGCAGTTACTACTCGTAGCGTGGTATAACTTCAACACGAGGAAGAGGTGAAGCTGTGCGCAAAAAAGTGCTCGAACACCTTTTGGCGTAGAGAAAAAAAGGATTCAAAAAATAAACAAACATGACCATATAAAGTTTGTCCGCCCACTGATTTACATCAATCTGCTTTAGCGACCAAACCAACCCTTTTATGCAGGGAATAAAATAGCCGAGCCCTGTTACTTTGAGCATACGGCATAAAACAATGATAAATTAATAAAAATTTAACCCATGATCTCATAACACTATTTTATGTGTTACGGTTATTCAAAAAGCAATAGAGTTTACACTACAGCTACATAGCTTTCTGATTTTAGCAGTTTTCTGTTAGTGGGAAAACTTGAGAGGCTCAAGAGCCCAATTTTTTAAAACGTATTTTGCACTATATTTAGGTCAAAACTACTGACACTGTGCCCAAATACTCGCTGTTCGCTATGGACGGGATTTCAACGCGGTGACCACAGTAAGTTCATGTTAGCTGTTTAAATACTATTATTCCGTCAAATGCGAATCGCAAAATAACCCCTAAAGCCCGGTTCATACTTGTCCTTAAGGACACAGGCACAGGGACAGCTGACAATTTCGGGCAGCTGCTTGGAAAAATTGACGAATCCGTTTGAGCTAATTATTCGCATACGGTCTAAAAGTTACCTCAAGTATCGCAAAAAATTGGCATATTTGGCTCTGCAGTTTTTCTGTAATCGCTTAGGGACAAAACGATAGGGACAAGGACAAGGAAGAGTATGAACCGGGCTTAAGTGTACCGGTTCTGCCGGTACTGGACGCTCCTAACCCCTCTCATTTCAGTAAAGGTAATGAAAAACCTTGTCCTCAATACTGAACTGAGAGGGGGTTTACAAGGAGAATTTTGAGACATCACCATTGTATTGTAAGTGAAACATGTAGCCAACGTAAGACTGGGAGGCTGTGATGTAGTGGTTAGCACTCTTGCCATCGTGAGCGCCCAGGTTCGATTCCCGGCGTCTCCATTTCTTTCAGTCTTTCAAATTGGGGTTTCAGCTTTTTTTTCAACAATTATTCTTATCTCTTTATCTATCATGTGATGTGACAATGACAAAACTTTTTTTCCAGATAACTGGGCAACAAATGACTGCAAGTCAAGGATTGCTAACGTATCCGGGCTGGTAATAAAAAGATTATCTGCTCCTACATGCAGCGGAAAGTGTCTGTTTATATCCCCGAATGCTGAAATGGTTGCTGCGAAGTGCAGTATAAAAGCTGTGCCACTGTGTCAAGTTTTGAATAGAAATACAAGTTGGAACAACTGCGGTATATTTTCACATTTTTGTGTTACATACTTAAGTCTTTAGGTCTTTTTTGTTTTTATTTATGCTTTGGCTATTAGTGTCCTATGTTTAGTAAATTCGCAGCATTACTCAACACATTTTTGTTTACTATTTTTCATTTTCATTTATTTTCTACTTTTATTTTTATTTTTAACACGAAGCACGATGTAGTATTTAGTCAATACGACATACGTTTTGTTTTCAATTAGGTTCCTAGGCTGAGGCTGTCATACGAAATATACTATATAGGTATACGCTACTGTGCATCAACAGCAGATTGTGTTGCAGTTTGTACGATTTAAAATTTTTCACATATGTATATGTTTCAGATTCTTCTTTCAAGAAAAGTATGACTGAAATAGCTTCAAAAAAACATAATAATAATAATGATATGAAAGTTTATCGACTCCAAGACGAAGAAAAAAAGAAAGCAAAAGAACGCAAAAGAAGTATGTAAATGTTTTGGCAAGTCACTTGTGCAAACAAAAAATCGTCACTGTCTAAAGTTGGATACATATGTTTGTATTCTCTAAATGTTTTCTCTGTGACGTGATAGGTATGTAGGCAGCGCAAAGTGTATTTGTATCTTACAGTATAGCAAAGTGGGTATTAAACTCGGTAAAATTACGAAATCATAACTGTGATAAAAACGCTCAAAATAAGTTTTATTTGTTTAACTTGCAACGTGTTAATTAAAGAACAATGCTGATATCATGGAAAATTGAAAAGTGGTCCAAAACATAGCGCATGTTTGTTTGTTATTTTTTTATTTCTTTATTTTTATGTTATTTTTTAGAAGAAGAGGACGAATTACATCTCCTACTTGCCATCGTAATACCTGCATCCTTTGTTTTCATCATTTTCATAATAGTAATATTTTTCATATGTTATCGAGCTAAAGTTAAAGAAAGGAAACGCCGAAAGCAACTAGAACTACAACAACAAAAACACAGAAGCGGCAGCGATAGAAGCAGCAGAGTCGACGATAGAAGTTTGCCCGAAGCATTCGACCGCGGTGGATCGGATCGCAGGGTAGAACGAAAAGAACCTTCCATTTCGAAAAGACAAAAAGCAGTCACCATCATCATTCCGCGAAGTCAAAGCGTCCCCAGTATTGTCGGGGCGCCCCCAAACGTCGAAAAAGAAAAGGAGCACTCGGCAACTTTGCAAGATGTTAAAAGTATCCTGCGCGACCCTGGCCGGACTACGTCGGCCCCGGCTCAACTAGGAAGACAAGTGACAATTCGTGACGAAGTGGAGACCATGATATTTTATTCGCCGAAGAAAAATAAACAGCTAGCTAGAAAACGATCAACCACTGCTGTATAAGGCTCGATTCATACTTACAGCCGTATGTCAGTTTATCCGGTAAAATTATGAAAAACTCACGCCGCAATTTGATCTTATTCACTATTAGTGGCGTAACTATTAGTCATTTTGTCGGCTATACTGACATACGGCTGTAAGTATGAATCGAGCCTGACACTTGTTGAATGATGTTTTTTCCTGGAATTCACGAAGACGGTTTCTTGTGAGTATTGTTTTGACTAGAGACTGCTGACTTAAAGCATTATTCATACCTTGTCATATCAAACTCCCTTTCCGCTAGAGTACCTGCTTTTCAGGTTGCGTGAAGCGAAATTTTAATAGTAAATAACGTTTTAAGCTGAGTCAATAGGTTAACACTTTTTGTGATTCGCAGCCATTGTGTATAACGAACTAAGTAGAGTCGATTTTACACACCGATCTTAACGATAGCTAACTTGACCAATTATAGTCTGTTGAGCGTAGCTAAACAAAAAGAAAAGATCCTGTAGGCTTAATAACATGAAAAAAGGAGGGTACACAAAAGCAACAATCGTTGAGAGGAATCTAACAGAGTAAGCATCACCGCAAATGCTCGTTTACACAGTGTATGTATGCACTGTGTAGAATCAAAGTTCCGTGTCGTCTTTAATCACACCGCATTGGCTTTACAACTTTCTTTCAACTTCTCTATATTTCAGAATTATTCCTTCGTTTGACTTCAAATAAAATAAAAAAAAGTTGTTGTATCTTCTGCATGGGTGCCATTTTTTTCTTTACTTTTTTATTATCTTCTTTTTTTTATCTCATAGCTCGGATAGGGAAGAATTTCATTTTAGTGTCTCAATAACTTCTAAACTGCATTATCAAAACTTTTTACGCAAAATTAAATTAAGCTAGCTCCCAGCAGTTTTTGCAACATAAAATCGGCGTTGATATTCCCCAATCCTAATTTGTTTGAACAATATAGTCGAATTTGATGCGCTTTTAGCTGATTTAATTAAAAATCCGCCCTAAGGAATCAAGCCTCTCTCAGAGTAGGTTTGATTACAAGCCAAGGTTCCTAACAAAATAAGCTATTAAACTTGAAAAAAAGAAAAAATACTTTTTATATTTTTAAAACTTTTTGTGGTAAATAATTTTATATTCAATGCACTTTGGGAATAAAGGATAGTTCTCAATTGGTTTAGATTAAAATTTGTTTTGAAAATTTATAATTTTGAAAAAAGTTTTGAAAATTTGAAAAAATAAAATTTAAAATCATGATATTTTCCGTGAAGCCATGCAAGCAAAGCAATATATTTTTAGACCGTACCCCAGTGTACAAAATGCAACTATGGATCTTATCCAAAATGGGATTTATCGGATTTGATTTAAATTCATTTCGTCCATTACGCAGCGTCAGTTAATCGTAATTTACTGGATCTTTGCACACACCGAAATATTGTTTGTAAGCCGTGAAGGGCAGTAACGCTGTTATTAGCAAAATTAATTTACATATACTCCGTTAAATTCAATTTTGAATAACACCCTTAGAAGTTGGTCCTAAAGCTAGATTCATCCTTTTCCTTATCCTTGTCCTCATTTTGTCCCGTAAGCTATTTTTAAACAATAGTAGCAATTTTTTTACATGAACAATTTTGTGAAGATCTATGAACCTTTTTTCACATGGACCAGTTTGTTTGTGTGTGAAGATCTAAATCGGTCTTTTATCTAAACAGAAGTACTTCAAGGCCTTAAACAATG
This sequence comes from Trissonchulus sp. WLG1_4, assembly GCA_030248245.1. Lineage (NCBI taxonomy): Eukaryota > Metazoa > Nematoda > Enoplea > Enoplida > Ironidae > Trissonchulus > Trissonchulus sp. WLG1_4. The sequence goes on along the minus strand of JASANF010007070.1, from coordinate 17,543 downwards.
ATGTAGCCACGCTTGTAGATTACTGCTGGACTAAACACTGGTGAGAAATTAGCTACCAGATCACTAGCGTTTCGTTTAATTTGAAATAACCAGGAGCGCAGATCTAACCAAATTTTCCTTGGTTCACAATAAAACGAGAAGTCGGGACTTACTTAACGAAATATAATCTTAAACTAACGAAAACAAAAAACGAACTAACGAAAACGAAAACTAATAGTATATACTGCGTGAATTATACTTTATAACGCTACACTTTAGCACGTTTATTACGGTAAGATTTTGGAACTGAAGTCTGACCACAAATTGCTGAGACAAAACAGTTGGTGTGAATTTTTACTCGCTGTACTCTTGATAATAAAAATTCTGTTTTCGTAGTAAAATCGCGTGTTTCTTTTTGTCTCTAGGTCCAGCATTTTTTTGTCAGACTTTAGCAGAAGACTAAGATTCCAAAACTTGTCAAAAATTTTAAATTATCCGAAACTATTTTTCTACATTAGCTAATGGACAGTAAACCATAGCTCCATTATTTTTTTCAGTGAAAGTCCGTTCACACATACCTCGATGATGTTTTTTTAACATCAAGACTTAGGACCAATTCCTAACATGGATTAAACGAATAACGAATTTGATTAAAATTTGTTTGCCTAATAACTTACCTCGATGTTGAAGTAGACTTAAAAAATTTGTGCACAAGCGGGGGGTGCTAAAAATAATTGCTATCGCAAATTTCGTATAAATTCATAAAGGTTGTCATGAATTACTGGCAAAACAAAATTTTAATCTAATCCGCTTAATCCATTTTAGGAATCGGCCCATAGCTAATGGCGGAGACATTCAAGGAACATGCCAGCACCTTTCTTAGAACCAGCACCATCCACGGGCTTCGTCAGGCCCACGAATCGCGCAATGGGTTTGAAAAAGCCATCTTCATTTGCATGTTGGTGGCTTGTAACGCGTCGGCTTTGTGGGGCTGCTACCAGATTGTTCGACAATACGCCACTAGTCCGGTGGCTGCTTCGATTTTCATGGAAGTACGTTTGAAGCCGGATCATGTTGTAAATGAGAACTAGGTCCTACAGTACCGATCAGAATTAGCTCCTACAGTACCGATCTGAATTAACGAGCTATAGCGATCAACCCCAAGCGTCACTGACTGCAGTCATTGCATTTACGTCACAGGTACAAGAAATTGGATATGTTTAAAATATGGAATATATTTAAATTTGATTACTTGACTCCGGAGTCAGAGTCAGTGACTCTGGAATCACGCTCAAATTAATTAATAAAACAATAGCTTATTTCTATTTTTGTTATTCACTACAATTTGTTTTTAGGCGCCAAAAAACCTACGCCTGCCTGATATCACCATTTGCCCGTTCAACCGACTGAAGGCTGACTATTTCAGCGATCACAACATTAGCATGGATTTGGCGCGATACATCCAGTGGTCCTATTTTATAGTCAGCCCCATCTACCCCTTTGTGGAATATCAGCCTTTCATATTCAATGATGATCTGAGACTCCAAGGTGTGTTAAACAAGAATATTTTCTTTCATTTCTTTCAATTCTTTACATTCACTTATTTACATTCTGTTTATTTTCTATTTCTCATTTCTGGTATCTGTTATTTATATTTATTTTTTACCTTTATATTTATGTTTTCCTTGTTTTCAGTTTCTTTTTGGTTTCTTTTCTTTTTGTTTCTCTTTTTTGTTTTCTTTTATTTTTTTTGTTTTCATTTTTTTGTTTTATCTTTTTTCATATATTATACTTTCTTTTAGTCTGTTTCTTCTTTTTGTCTTCATTGTCTCTTTCCATTTTCTTTCTCATATTTTTCTTTTCTTTTGCTTTTCATTATATTTTCCTGTCCTCTATCCACTTCTTTTTCTTTTTGTTTATTTCTTGACTTTATTTTTATTTTATTTTTGTTTAATTATATAATTTTTTATTTTTCTACTTCTTCTTTTCAATTGTTCTGTTGTTCTTCATTTCATCTTGTTGTTGTTACATATTTGGAATTATTATTGATTCAGTTTAAAATGGAATTCATAAACTAACATTGTTACTGGGTTACAAAACTCTAAAATTTTTTGAAACTTGTGAATTTAAGTGCATGTATAAATAGGAAATATGTGTATTCAACATATTAGGAATTTTACATAACATAGAAACTAAAAAGAAGACAACGGAAAAACAATTTACATCACACATGTGACCTAAAAAGTGTGTCTAGACCAGAAAAACTACTCACTTGATCATAAATTGAAGAACGCTTCACGTTAATTAAGAATTCCACATATCCGTGTTCATCATGTAAGCTGTATCTTTGGCTATGATTTATAACAGGCTATTACGTTATCGTCGTTTACCAGTCAAATTATATAGGTCATTGACTTTGAAGGGACAAATCAGAATTATATAACGTGGTTAAATTTTATAGTATATTCTCTGTTTAATATTCACATTGTGGTATATACTGCTTTAAAAAATACTGGCACATATCTATTTTTTGAATGCATAATTAGGAATATGAGGGATGTCTTATTATTAGATTGAAATGGTTATATAAACTTAGTTCAGTTAAGTGAATAAAATTAATTTAATATTGACATTAACTGCATATAATTAACTTGATTAAATTAATACCTTACATAATATGTTCATCAATTTTTGCTGCTAACGTTGAATACGCAACATTTTTCAATCTCTATCTTTTTGAGTGTCTATCTATCTCTCTATCTCAAACAGTCTACTGTTTGAGCTACCATCAATTATGTTAATCTATGTAATCAGTGTTTAATCCTTCGAATTAAGCTGTCAGATTTTTATTTTCACGCTACTTAAAAATTTTTTCAGTAACTTGATAAAAATGAAGTCAAAACTTGTGGCTTAGTTAGCAACTTTGAGTTCTTTTTTTTCCTTTTAGCTATGGGTTTTTTTTACAGTTTCGTAATTCCAAGTCTGATTTTAAGTTATCAAAAATTTTTGTTACTTTTCTTTACTATTATTTTTAGCTTGTAAAAAGGTGTCAATGACTTGAATAAAAAACCCATCGATTTCTATGTATGTAAAGTCTAACAAAAAATAGTTGTGCCACTTGAAAAAACGAAACATGTGATTTCGTTACGAAAAGAATAGATTTTGACTATCAATCGTACAGCAAGTAGTCGCAGAACTCATGCCACTAAAATCAGTAAGTGGCGCAACTATTTTTGTCATACTTTAGGTATGCACGTTTTACTTTACTCCGTGTATACCTTCTGAACTACAACCGTATGCTCTGTTTTTATTTTTTATTTAAGATTTTTTCATTAGAATAATAATAATCGGTAAATGACACATGGCATTGTGTACTCTTGATTGCAAGTGCTCAATGTGTAAGTCGGGTAAATACGTTTTACCGTTTTTGCTCTTTTTGAAAAGGAACTAATGTAACGAAACCAATTCTGCGCAAAAACAAACTCTGCAGTTCAGTATGTACAGTATATAATTATATATGTAATTAACATGAAACGTCAGCTTTATGAAGTGCCTGCTGAATTATTTTTGAGGATAACCTTTTTTGCCATTTTGGACTAAAAATTTAATCTCACATTTCAGCGATTCAAAATTATAACTTTCTGAGTTGATAAGTTCACAGACATTTCAACTTGACAGTCTGAATTTGTCTGCCTTGAGAAACATATGCCTATCTGTTTCAAAATAGGTCACTCAGTACTACAAAAAGTTTCGGCACTTTTGGTGCGTTTTTTTTATCAAAGTTCGTTTGTGTGAATTCAGTCAAACGCTGGGTTATGGTCAAGGTTAAGCAAATGTAGCACCTATTTAATCCTCATTCAAGCCCAAGCTGAAGCACTGGTGGATCGAAAATGTAATTCTTACGCGCCAAAACACTTTTTCCTATTTGGTTTTGAACAAAAACATTTAGCTTTGGTTGGCTTGCCAAAGACTTTATTTCTGACTTTAGGTGCTAATATTTTTTTGAAATTTGAGAATAATATTTGACATCCTTTTAAGCATTTATAGTGGTGAATATAATGAATTCTAATTTGTATATTGTGAGCAATCTATTCTCGTTTCGCGAACTCGAATTAACAATCTTAACCTGCAGCAAAATCTTCAACAAATATGAAGCTGAGATTTTTAAGTAAAATTAACTAATAACTGACCAAAAACAAGCTACAACATTTTGTGCAACGATGATTTATGCCAATTAGATGCATATTAAGTGAGCAACCTTTCGTGTGACTTTGACATTACTTCTGTAAAATTTGTATTTACCAAATAACCTCAACCTACCGTTACCAGTGCCGAAAAACACTTTAAAGCTGTCTATTTCAAGTTTAAATATTGAGCTTTTGAATTAATAAATTTTCAATGAGTGAGGCTAATTATTAGGCTGGAGGGAAACAACTTTAGTTCAACATTTTAAAATAAAATTAATGTTTTTTTATCCTATTGCGATGAAAAATGATTTTTGAAAAAATTGATAATAGGCTACTATATGCCCAATTTAAGTTCTCAGTAACGTCAGACTATTTTTAAAAAAAATATAAATGCTATTACTGGCTTCAAGTTTAAGTAAGTGGAAAAAATGCTGCTTTATAGCATGGTTCCGGGTGTAAATGGGGAACATAAATCTTTACAACAAAACGCGAAGCTTAAGATATCTAGCACAATAGCTTAACGGTAACAGTCCACAAAATTTTGCCTAGGCCTTTTTCTGGTAATAACTGAACGTTTGTAGTGTTTTTGGGTCTAATTTCCACCAAATTTTTTCTGTCTGAGTGGTTTAAAATTGAATTTCAAGGAGAAGAACGTGGTCTTACTCAACTTTGGATGCTAAACTTTTTAGGCTAAAGGTTCTTGTGAAGACATCTTGCTGTAATAAATTTCATTTTTTCGATCTTATGTGATAATAAGTATACGTTGTTTTCATTTGGACTTCAATATAAGTATCCTTCATATATTTCGTTATCCATCGTTGTTTTTTCCTGTCTATATAACTTTTGCTACACTTTTTATTTACTTTTTATAAAACTTGTAGTGCATGAGTTTTTTGTCACTAAAATTGACTAACGTTAATTAAAAGTCGCGTAATAATGTATAACTTATTTAGTCGCGTAATAATATATGCATAACTTATATATGTACGATGCAAAACCTAACAATTTATTTAATTATCTAACTACCTACCTATCCTTGTGCCATAGATCAGCAGTGACATTTGACTGTGCCTGTAAAAGTTCCATTGAGTTTCAAATATGTTGTTGTACGGGAGCAAGCAGCGACGTGGGATGCGTAACCCTGGGCGGGAAGGGGGTTGGTACCTGGTTTTGTTTTTCTACTGTTTTTGGCACAGCACAAAAATTGAGCAGTCTTTTGATAGTCTAGATTTTATCGTGGCATTTTTTACCGCAGCCGGGAAATCTTAGCAATTTTTCGATTTCTTGCTCATTTTTGGTGCACTTGCTGGCCATCAGGGGGGGGGGATGAGTGATTGAAGGGGGGTGCCTCCTGTCTGAGTTTGGGGGGGGGGTTGCCGAATCCCCTGAGGGTGACGTGGATACCTTCGCTACGCCATCTTCTTGAGGTTTTTATTTAACTTTACTTAACTTACTTTATCTCGGGATTAGCAATAAGGTTTTCTCCAGCTATCCAATTAAAATTTTGCAGCGTCACTTTTATTTAATCACAGCCTATGGAAGCATCGTTACGCTTTTTTAGTCTTGCTGTTACGCAAACTAAATCATAAAGATGCAAGCGTAAAAAATATGAAATATAAACAAATATATTTAAAAAATATTTTTTAGAAAGTTATTAGACTATTTTACAGCTAGACATGCTACTAGCCTATGTAGATTAGGATCAAATTGAACATTGTACATAGTATAAACGCTGCAGATTTTGTCTACCTTTGGTTACTTCGCTATTCCGCAAGCATTCTTGAGTTCTTCCTAAACTCGAAATTTTTGGGCGTAAATGTAGGTGCAATATGAACTTTCGTGATGATATATTTTCTATTTTTATTTATCTACCTTTGATATTAGTTTTTAAGCTATTTTTTAGTTGGATTGAGGGTATTAGTAAGTAATTAAGTATAATCTTGGTATAATCAATTTTGTAATTAGCTAAATGGTAAGTGTGGTCAATTTATACTTCCAATATAACTCACCATTTTGAAAACGGTTTGAAATTTTTTTGAATGAAGCTTTTTAATTAAATTTTTAGCTGGTCTGAGCTTTCAATGGCTTCTTACTTGTAAGCCGTTATTTTTTATATTTTTTGTAGAAGCAGTTACTTTTGACGTTTCCATAACAAATTTGCATCATTTCCCCAGTTCGGAATTTGAAAGTTACTCACTTTTTGAAAATTTTTATATAATTAACAAATGAATTTTTAACCAATTGGCCTTTTTTAACCATTTAGCCTTTTTCCTTCAGGTTTCATTTGAGAAACTTATAGTTGGAAATTTGAAACTTCGAAATTTTCAAAAATGTGTATTTCTGAACTCAATTTGGAAAGCACAAGCTCCGATGTTAGTAGTCCGACTTTCAGTTCCGTTATATAGTTTCTGGCTAAACAAAAGTGTCTCCAACAGATTGGACCAGGCAAAGGTGTTCATGGGGACAGGGGGGACACTTTTGCCCTTGACACTTGACTTAGGGGGATAACAGAGAGATCCGCAAAACTTATGGGTGGATTTCACAAAGGTGATTTTACTAAACCATGGTTTTTCGTACGTTTTCATATGACTTGCACATAATTTCATTACGAAATATAGCGTGATTCGTTACGAATTTCGTAGATTTTCTTAAATCATGGTTTTAAGGGGGCGCTTTGGGAATCAAGGTTTTGGGCCTTAACTTTTTTTAGCTAACGAATTCTGACCTAAGAAGCAAAGTTACTCAAGAATGATGTGGGCTTTCATTTGATACCAATATCAAGATATTTGGAAAATTGCCAAATTTTATAGTTTTTACTGGCAAACTGCCAAATGGGTGAACATTAAGCAAAAAAATATTAAAAATTCATCAATGCACATCATTAGACACAAAATAGCAGTTGAAACATGTTTGAAACGGCAAGATTAATTTTTAGGTCCATTTTTGCCCGCAAAGCGGCTTTTACCAAAAACTGTGTATTTGGTACATTTTTAACATTATCTAAAAAACTGTTTAACATTGCTTAGCTACCTAAACTGTTTTTTACTAGGGTCTTGGGTCTCCAAAATTCTGCAAAGTTTCAGCGCAATCGGATAACGCTACGCAAAGTTGCTGGCTCAAAAAAATATACTGAGCAGTGCTCACGGTAATTTTCGGCATTCGATATCTTTTTGCTGCTTCAACCGATTTGGCTCAAATTTGGCATAAAGATAGCCTATTATTGTGCGCAGTTGAACATTTTTTATTTTTTTAAAATAATGTTGTAGACCATGATACCACTGCTTTTAGTGCTCAGAGATCGACCTCGAAAATACAAAAATTGCAATTTTAACAAATTCGCACGAAACAATCAAAAACAAAAATAATGTTCAACTAAAGGAGCGCAAGGGCTACATTTTTATATATGAATCATGATTTTAAGACAAACTATTTCAATTTCACCTACGCGCAGTGCTCTGGCAGTTACGTGACATTATCACGTGATTTAAATTTTTTACACAAAGGTTATTTCTTACCATACTAAATACTTATATGGTAATATTTTAGTTTTATCAACTTTTTGATGACTTTTGAGGCAATTCCCGATTCCCGGAGCGCCCCCTTAACTTAGCTGAAATTTCAGCAAAGCAGAGACCTGCTGTGCTGCTAATGCTAATTTCAACTGCGCTAAAACCATGGTTTAAGAATTAAGAAAATGTACGAAATTCGTAACGAATCAGGCGATATTTTGTAATGAAATTATGTGCAAATCATATGAAAATGTACGTAAAACCATGGTTTAGTAAAACCACCTTTGTGAAATCCACCCATAGGTTTTTTGGTACATATGTACAAACGAAAACGGTCAATTTTAGCTTCAAGCTTTCACAGTTTTCTTTTGCAATTACATTTTCTAAGCCGGTGCGTTCCCATGAGACTCAATTTTAACTAAGCGATAAGCCGTTGGACCTCATAAAATCTAATTACGTCTAGAACTTGAAATTCGACCTGACTTGTACTAATTTCACTTCAGATGTCTGGGGGCCCGATTCTGATTAGAAATTTGCAGTGACTCGAACCTAGGCTGGATTAAACCTAATCTGCTTAAAACTTTGCCTGGGTGACAAGTTGGGTAGATTTCAGCTGAATGGCCTGTTCAAAAAATCGGATAAACTGGATTAGATTAACAGAATTAACTGGAATGACTCAACACAGAAGGATGGGACCTTTCTCAAATTAGACACAGTTGATCCTTCTGGGTTTTTGTATAAACGTGCAAGTTTTTTTTGAAAGATGCTGAAATTCTATGTCGAGATACTGTAGTTTAGTCAGTTAATCTAATCCCGTTGATCCGAATTTGTGAACAAATGATAATTATTATCTGCAGCAGTTTTTTTTTTCAAAATATAACCAATTAATTGTTTTACTTTGCATTTTTTATTTGCATCTTGAAAATTATGTCTCTTTTGTAAAATGAAAATAGTTAACAAGATCCGCTAATCTTGATGGGTGCAGCGGACTTGTTTTGTTTTTGTTTTGATTAAATAAACCAAATCTGTGCGAAAAGTCACTTTTATGAGATTATTGAGATAATGTTTAACGGCAAGTTACCGTTTTTGGGCAACTCTACCAGTTTTTCTATGACGAATTGCTTGATTTACACACAATCAATTTTATAGTTTTTTTAATTGAAAAATAGCGGTTCTTCATATTTGTCTTCGATTATATATGATTAAACATACGAAAAAATACTTACAAACTATCTTAATTTAATTTCGGTTTTCTTACTTCTGTCGTGGAACTTTTTTTTTCAATCTGCATACATTTGAAACTTTTTTAAATTTTGATCCTTTTTTATCATGAGTATATTTTATCCTTCTAAGGAGTACTAGCATTATATACTCTTCTAAATGCAGAGCTAGCGTTTAATGAGTACAATCTTGGTTTGTACTAACCTAAACTTTTGGTTGCCCGATAAGAAATAATTAGGTCTAAGGCATTATACAAAGCTTTATGTCCGATTTTTATTTCGTTTTTAAGTTGCACTTTTGATTATTATAGCCCTTCTATCGTTCTTATAGCTTTGTTGTTGTTTTGTAGAATCTATATAAAGTTGATTCAATGTTACGCTTAACTTTATTTTGACCTCGCCGGAAATGATTAACTATCACCATGTTTTAATAAAAAATCCTTCGTAAAAGGTTACCATGATCACATTAGACACGTATATTAGGTAATATATTATTAAAAACTAACTGCTATACTTTATTTCCTAAAAAAGTGGCGAAAAAAATGGGTGATCGTTTTCGCGATTTCATGGAAACGTCCACAATTCACGGTCTCAGCGAAATCGTACGAGCGCGAAATGTCGGCGAAAAGATAATCCTCGTAATCGTGTTAATCGGATCAAACATGCTGTCCCTTTATGGTTGCTACAATATTGTCACCCATTTCATGGAACAACCAGTGGCGACTTCGTTTTTTGTAGAGGGTGCTAAAGAACTATATTTACCCGATGTTACGGTTTGCCCGTTCAATCGATTCGATAGACAATTTTTTGAGAAACACAATTTTTCGCGAGTAACCGCAATGGAACTGGCCAAATACACTGAATGGGCGTATTTTATTGTCAGTCCGCTGTATTCGTTTGTGAACTATAGCAAATCCATGAAAACTGCCGCCAAAATGATGAACAAATGTAAGGGATTACCTAACGGAATTAAGCGGATTTAACTGATTATTTGAGTCTTAAGAAATTAAAGGGTTTTGAATTAAACGGATTACGTGATGAATCACGAAACATTGTAAATTTATTTATAGCTGATTAAGATCCAACTGATTTCAACGTTTAATAGAACACATTAAAGCAAGAATACGACCTTTTTGCTGCTGCGCCACAGCGCAGCAGCTCATTTAGAATGGGTCTGGGTATCAAAGCACACAATACGTGCTCTTGATACCCAGACTGTTTTCTTAATACCTGGGCACGTTACATGCATTAGCAGTGTGCATTACTAATTTAGTGGAAATATGCAAATTAGTTTGCATCAAAATATATTGTCTGCATGTGTGTGTGTTGCACTGATCAATAGTAGCTGACACATGCGCTCTGTATTTACAATATGTGTAACTGCTTGTGTGTGTATGTTTGTGTGGGTGTCTGCATAGTAGATGTGTTAAACCCTGAACTGGGGGACTAATGGAGGCAAGTAGAAAATGCGCAGAGCGCTAGCAAAGGTTTTGACCGTCGCCTACGTCTCCCAATTCAGCGAATAACGCCTAGCTTCGAGCTAGGTTTTACGGAACAGTCGCCTGGAAAATACTCAAGTGACAGGCCCGTTTCACTACAGGCGGATGGGGAAACCACAAAGCCTACACGGCCTGACTACGGCCGGCACTAACTCACTAGACCACTCTAGGCTAGCCTTACGGCACAACAGCATAAAATTTGGCAATTTACTGACACGGGGCAGACGAAATATTAAAAACAGAACAGTGGGCAGAGATTTAGGGACGAAACATGATGGGGGAGAACTCACAAAAATAATAAAATGCGCCAAGCGCCTCAAAATATTTCCCTACGTTTTACGTACAAAACATACCCGTCCGGGAGAATTGGCTGTCGGGGAGAGAGAGAGGAAAAACCGACCGTTCTCGTCGGGCAAGCCTAGGGAACACACGGAAGGGGGAGAGAATTAGAGCGAAGTAATTTCAGAAAACTGTCGGAGTTCTCCCCTTGACTTTTACAGTACCAAATAAAGAAGCCCTACTGTGTGTGTGTAATTTTACAACAATTCGGCAATGTGCGACTTTAGCGACTGAGGCATAAATCTTATAATTTCGGTAAACATGATGGAGAAACTTTAGCTCCTGGCTTGGCTTGCTGCTACGTGGCACTTATTGCATCAGCAAAGCAATGCAAAGCCAGTGCCTCACGTGATCATTGCACGAAGGAGAGACTTTAAAATAATGAAATAAACATTGCCAAATTGCGTTTTTGATATGCGCGCTGTAAATGTGTAATGTTGGAGTGTAAAGAGACTATTTCTCATCGTGGAAATGTCAACCTCGTGCAGCACCAGTCCGGCCGATCACAACAGGTGCCCCCCTGTGCAGAGGTGACGTCTCGGCAGCTCTGATACACAACACTAGGACAGGTGCTGGCGATGTGGACATTTCCACTGCAAATATTTTCAATACGAAACATAAAAACACATAACAATTTCGAAGTAAAACATAGTGACACAATTTAGGGCGATGAAAAGCAATTACGGTAACAAGTACAAACACAATAAGCAGTAAAACAAATAAGCTCACAAGTTCCTAAAATTTTGGCGTAATCTCTGGCAGAAAAAGCTTAAAAAAGGTGTGTGCTGTCATGTGCCCCAGACGTAAACTGCTCAGCTACTCTTTGTGCTTCTTGGATCCAATCAGGGATCACTGTGTGAATTTGCTCTTGCTTGGGCTGAGAGTTTTGCTCAACCACTTGCTGACTTTCCAAACTATAGGACTGGGGTTGAGTCTGGTTCTGGTATACCACCCCTTGCGGAGGGTACATATACTGCGGAGGGTATAGAACAGGCTGTGATTGCGTGTAATTTGGCATATATTGAGGGGCTTGCATGAGATGGCTTCCCATTTCTTGCAGATAATTTATTTGACCCCGTGAAAAATTGCCCGGATTATTGGAACGAAAATTGTTTCCCCGGTTGAAATTCGACGGATTTTGAAATCGTGGGGGATACGAGCGTTGCGGTTGTTGCCGCCCATAGTTGGAAAAACTCGAGAATCTCCCTACATTGTTGGATGGAAATCGGCGAGTATCAGGGGTGAATGGTCGACCCATTGGTTTTCGGGGGGCCCGACAGTGTTTGCTGACGTGACCCAAACGGCCACAGTTGTAGCACTTCGGAGGCGGGGAGTCTCGCCCCTGATATCCGCCATTATGTCCCATATTGTTATTGTATGGTCTGTTTGGAGATCTGTTTTGTTCAGATGAATGTGCCCCACTATACCCTTGGTCTCGGGGGTGACGATCATTTCGTTCTGAGTTCTTTCTGATTTCAATTTGTAGCTCACGTATGGCTTCGAGCAGTTTTGACTCATGGTTCGTCTCTGAATTTTCAACTCTTTTGGGTGTAAACAAGGGTCTTATGGGCCCAGGTTTGTCAGTCCGAGTCGGGGGATTTGAGAAAGTTCTGGCTTCGCGCCAGTTTCCGCCTTTTTGGCCTGAATTCTCCCCACTAACCGCATGAACCCAGTCAGAGCCACCGATCGGAAACACCAGATCTAACAGATTTACCACCTTGGACAGGGGAGGGGAGCCATCACAAAAAATTGGTGCTAGGACTTTTTGCACTTCGGGAATTACCCCACTGAAAATTTGCTGAGCCACATTGGTGTCCCGCTCTTCCCCGCTGATCCAAATTTCTTGGGCTAGGGTTTGTAACTCCCTCAGGTAATCTCTGACTGGTTCACCGGCCCGCTGACGTCTGTCCAAAAACTTGCGATAATAATCGCTTTTGGTCATCTTTCTAGCCCCAAACACAGGTGTCAAATGTTCGACCAGACTAGTGAAATTTTGGATGGTATCTTGGGGCAATTTGGATGCGTACAGGCCTACCCGTCCCCCTAGTTTAAAACAGAGGACCCGTCCCCAATCATTTTCTGGGACCATTGCCATTTTTAGGCGCATGGTAAGGCTCTGCAGCCACTCTTGGAAGGTCATTTTGACAGAATCGTGGTCGAAAACTGGCAGATCCGCCACAAATTTGAGCATATTCTGGAGCTTCTGGGGGTCATAGGCCGGGGGTAAGGGTTGCGTGTGGGTTGATCTCCCACCAAAACTGCTGGGGTTTATATACCCTGGTGCTGGTCCAAAATTTGTCACCTGTGCATTAGCAAAACACTGCCCCGCCTGTGGTTGCATATCCCCATATATGTTGGTATAGTCAGGGTGTTGGGCAATTTGGGGACCCCCTTGCGTTTCCCAGAATCTAGGAGTGGACGATGGTAATTGTCTCGGAGGCGCGAACGTAACCCCTGGGCCCATAGACTGATTAAACTGCCGACCATATGAGACGGTTTCCTTAGGCTCTGTGATTCCAGTAGTTGTACAGAAAACTACTGACGGTCCGGTTTCAGTTGGACATTGATTTGCCTGAGTGTATATATATGTCGGCTGGGTACAGTATTCGTACTGTTTTGTCAGCATTTGTGGTGGGCAAAAATCCACATATTTTGGGGTTGTTGCTGTGAAGCTTGTTTGCACTGTGCTCAGCGTTTTTTGCATTGGTAGATTAAATTGAATTCCAGTAGATGGTATTTGCATTGAGGCCCCCAGGGTATTTGCTGATCGTTCAATCTCGGTTTTTTTCTGATTTCTCAGACCATGATCGTCACTCCCTTCGACCCCTAGTTCGTTATTCTCTCTGTTTTGGTTTTCATTTGGTATTCCCCTAGGCGCGTGTAGACCAGTACCCATTGGTTGGTCATATTCCTCCATCACTATTTCAGTTTGGGGGGAGGTTTGGCCACTATTTTGAAATGCGCCTTGCACCAAGGGCGTCTGGAAGGTACCCGCGTTCAGGTCCGATCGAGGGGGGGTGCGGGCTAGCGTATGGTCAATTTGCGAGGACACCCCAATTTGGTCTAACTGTCTGTTTGGATTTCGAGGTCGACCCATCCCCAATTTCTGCTTTTCTAAACGATTACGCACCCAGCGATCGTGTCTGGCTCGCGTTAGGGGTCCCTCTTCATATTCAAAATCTATCGGAGTGCCCACATATTGCTGTTTCTGTGGTTGGGGGTTGACATTGGGATCTTGCTGTCTACCTACTGCTCCCGGGAGTGTTGCTGGGTTCGTCCCGCTAGGCGCCGTTGGTGCAAGTGCGCTCGTTGAGGGGGGGGGAGGCAAATTTTGGTTGGAAACCAGTGACTGGTTCGCTAGGGGCGGCGTTCTATGCATCATTTTCAGACAAAGATGGAAAAACTTGAAAAACTGAAAAATGGAGCAAATTTAGGGTCCGAAATCAAGGCCTGATGCTCGGCAAATATAAACAAATTTCAAACTTGACGTTTCAACAAGGTTCTGGGAGTAAATGTAGACTAAATTTTTAGCCCACAAGCAAACCAGGCGGTTTCCCACAAAAATGACACAGGCGACAAATAGTCGTATCGAGTTCTTCCCTTTATATACTTCCAACAACTCAAAAACAGGGGGGGAATCAAGGTCGTACAGTATATACTCCTTCCGTGCTGAAAAAATAACTAAGTCTGAGGCGCAAAAATTTTTGGGCAGCACTTCCCCTTAGAAAATTGCACTATGGGGTGCTGCACTGCGTCTAAAAACGAAAGAAAATACAAAACTTTACGCAAAAATACAAAAAATAGACAAAAATGAGCAAAATTTGGAAAAATTGAAAAATTAAAAATTCGTCAAAATTTTGATATCAGTAGTTGAATTAGGTCGTCAGGAGTATATACTGTTACTCCCAGAAAGATTGAACAATTATTTCCACCCGGGAAAGGTGAAAATCCGAAAATCCCGTGTATAGGGGGGGGTGGGGGTATCCGTGCCGGTTTTTTTGTGAAAAACCGGTTTTTCGTGCAGAATTTCTGGATCAGAAGTTGACCCAGACCCGTGCGCAACTTTTAGGAGCGGTTTCCGGAAGAAATTTGGGATTTTGGGGAAGTTACAGGTCAATATATACTATATACGTTGAAAATGACCTGTTTCGAAAAAATTTTTCGAAAAATTAGGAATTTCCGTGGAAATGAGGTCGTCAGGGGGGTAATTCGGTGTGCTGGACTTGAATCCGGGGTTATTTTTACCCTAGGATGAACGTGGGGGACAGGAGGGGGCAAAATATGTCAAAAATGGGGGAAAAATGACCCCAAAATGCAAAAACGCTAGTTTGGCCCGAATTTGGCGAATTTTTGGATTCGAGGGCCGGGACTTCGGTCAGAGGTTCTCTGGGGGGTCCCCGTACTTGGGTTATATCGAAAAATTGGGGGGGCTAGGGCTAAAGGGTCGAAAACGGCCCCCTCAGAAATTCCCAAAAATTGCTATTTTTCCGGGTTTTTAGCCGGAAAAAATTTCAAAACGCCGTTTTCCACAACTGGCGCGCTCAGAAAAGTTGCGGGGGGACTGTCCGCAACTTTTGAAATAAAAATTAGGAACGGGGGGGGCCGTCGGAAAAAATTATATACCTAAAAATTCGGAAAAATGGTGATTTTCGCGATTTTTCGCGAAAATGGCTGAAAAATGAAAAATCCTTGGAATTTCTACCTGAAATTTTCAGGAGAGTTGAAGGGGGTCAGTGCACTGGTTATGTTAACTGGAAAAGGCTTGGGGGTTCACCCAAGCCGAAAAATTAAAAAAAATAAAAATTACAAAAATTTGCTATTTTTGGGGTCCAATTTGGCTGAGATTTCCGAAATTGCCAGAATTTCTGGCTGAAACTTTGTGGAAAGTTGCGGGCGGAGGTGTCGATGAGGGGAATACTACAAAAAATCCAAAAGAAAAACAAAAAATTTGAAAAATTTACGAAAAATTCGAAAAATTGGTCATTTTGGGAAAAATTGGAAAATTTATAAAATTTTTCAGGAAAAACTCAACCGTTTTTCCTGGGACTTTCTGGAGAGCTGGGGAGGGGTCAGGCAGTGATTTTACTGCCGTTTAACCTGAGAAAATTGAGCGAAAAATGCCTAAGCCTGACTGATTTCTGTGAGACACTCGGAGCGAGCGTCTCAGGCTTAGGGTTTCCTAATTTATTTCAGGAAAAAATTTTGGGGGCGATTCGGGACGGGAATATATTTTTCCCGGGGGTTTTAGGGGTCGGGGAATTCGAATCTGGGGTCTGTTTTTACCCCCGAAGGCCCAAAAATTTTCTACGGGCACTTTCAGAAATGCCCAAAAATTTCAAAAATCCAGGCTTAGGGAAAATGCCTGGAAAAATTCAATTTTGAGAAATTTGGGGGGGGAGCATTTTTCCTGGGGTGAAAATGGGACGGGGAATCCAAAAAAATAGGTCTCGGAGCGGAAAAATGCGCTCCGGAAAAACTACGGCTCAAAAATTACCAAATTTGAGGGGGGGGGATTTTCGGATTTTCGGGAAAAATCATTTTGATGAAAATTTGGGGGGGGGGGCCTATTTCTGGGTATTCTCTAGGGACCTATCTTTTGAGTAGAGCTTCTTTTGGCCTTTCCCGGGCCTTTTTCGACCTATCTACCTAGATTTTTGCCAGGCTCAGATCCTGGCAAAAATCGCTGCGCGGCACTAAGCCTGACCACCAAATCAGTTTTTCCCCAAATTTTCAATAAAAACAGCCAAAAAGGGCACTAAATTTTTGCCCCACGTTCTGTATAACCGGTATAACGCCGGAAAATCATAAATTTCAGGGGGGGGGAAGCAAAAATTTTGAGTCAAATTTTGGCTAGGCTTAGGCGTGGTTCCGCCAAACTTCCTGCGTGAAAAAGTCCTGTCACGGTCGCCAGATGTTAAACCCTGAACTGGGGGACTAATGAAGGCAAGTAAAAAGTGCGCAGAGCGCTAGCAGAGATTTTGACCGTCGCCTACGTCTCCCAATTCAGCGAATAACGCCTAGCTTCGAGCTAGGTTTTACGGATCAGTCGCCTGGAAAAACACTCAAGTGGCAGGCCCGTTTCACTACAGGCGGATGGAGGAACCACAAAGCCTACACGGCCTGACTACGACCGGCACTAACTCACTAGACTACTCTAGGCTAGCCTTACGGCACACCAACATAAAATTTAGCAATTTACTGACACGGGGGCAGACGGAATAAGAAAACCAGAACAGTGGGCATAAATTTAAATACAGAACATGCGGGGGAGAACTCCCAAAAGGAATAAAATGCGCTACGCGCCTCAGAATATTTCCCTACGTTTTACATTCGGAACATACCCATCCTGTGAAATTTGTCGTGCGGGAGAGAGACGGGGAAAAACCGACCGTACTCGTCGGACAAGCCTGGGGACTACACTAAAGGAAGCGAGAGTTAGGCTGAAGTCAATTTGGAAAACTATCGAAGTTCATCCCCGTGACTTTTCAATAGCAAATAAAAGAGCCCTACTGTGTATGTGTAATTTTCCAACAATTCGGCAATGTGCAACTTTGGAATTTAAAGAGTAGATCTTATAATTTCTGCAACCATGATGGAGAA
This sequence comes from Trissonchulus sp. WLG1_4, assembly GCA_030248245.1. Classification (NCBI taxonomy): domain Eukaryota; kingdom Metazoa; phylum Nematoda; class Enoplea; order Enoplida; family Ironidae; genus Trissonchulus; species Trissonchulus sp. WLG1_4. The sequence goes on along the minus strand of JASANF010007070.1, from coordinate 210 downwards.
ACTTTAGCTCCTGGCTTGGCTTGCTGCTACGTGGCACTTATTGCATCAGCAAAGCAATGCAAAGCCATTGCCTCACGTGATCGGTACACGAAAGAGAAGCTGTAGAATAATGAAACAAACATTGCCAAATTGCGTTTTTGATGTGCGCGCGATAATTGTGTGAATTTAGAGTATAAAGAGACTATTTCTCATCGTGGAAATGTCAACCTC
>JASANF010007067.1:0-43065 GCA_030248245.1 Trissonchulus sp. WLG1_4 | reverse complement strand
ATATTATACTATATTATATACTATATTATATATATAGTATATAATAATAATATAGTATAGTAATAATAATAGTATAGTTACATAATAGGAACTATACTAAAAATAATGATGACAGGATCTTCATGATACTTCTCAAAAATGTAGTACATCCTGTGGTAAGCGTTGCAAGATGCATAATTTTTTGATAAAACGCGTCTGGTGCTGGTTATAGCGGTCTTTGTCCGGGCGCCAAGGTTCAAAACAACGTCAACTTGCAGTAAAGGGGTCATGTGACCCGTCACTCGAAAGCGATTCGTCTCACCAATCGAATGGTGAAACTCCCAAGTGGCTGCGACCCCCATAACAAAAGTTATGGGGATTTTAAAAATTTCACATCATAGAACACTGTTATCATAATTAAATCGTAATTACGAAATTACGAAAAGTGTTCTTTTTCTCATATCCTTATAGGCCTTATAACTGGCCTTCAAGAACTCGGACAGACACAGGATTAGCATCATTGGATTGCTGGCGTGAAGGGCTTTCGAAAGAGGGGTCACATGACTACATGGCACTTCAGATTACCCTGAAATAAATATCTTAGGGTACGGTCACGTGACAAGGTCATGTGACCCATCATTTGAAAGCGGTCCTTAAATCACGACGATTGACGTTAGTTTCATGCTTGTGCGTCATCCCTATTGTACGGTGCGGGCCTTTCAAAATCCAACCTTTGTGACTAATCAAAATCAGCCCATGTTGGATCAAATCTCTTTACATTTCAATTTCAACCATTTTTTACATTTCAATTTGAACCATTTTTTGAATTCAACGAATTTTAACATAATCAGATGCGCTGGACTTTTAGTTGTCAAACTAGTCTAAACTAGACGCACTAGACTTGTATAGTAATAATAAGTAATGTAGTATATATATAATATGCGTTAAAACGCGTTTATATGGTTGTCTATAAATTGTCGTACATATACAATGTAGGTCCATATGGGTGTAATTTAAAAAAATCGTACTGTCTTCAAAAAACTACTATAACGACTACGAGTCTTTTTTTGCAGCGAGTGAAGTGGTGAAAAAACGAGAGGTTTTTTAGGAAAGATTTCACAGAAACTTCTTCAATTTTTTAAATGCTTAGGCTTAGGTCAGGGGAGTAAACTGTGACCAGAAACTGCTGAACTCTGACAGAAAACAGGTGGCGTGATTGTTGTAGCTACTCGCTGTACTCTTGATGCTTGCAATTCGTTCTTTTCGTAATGAAATCGAGGGTTTTTTGTCCCACCGTCCAGCATTTTTTGATCAGACTGTAGGTTTTTTGCAATCGGAACTCATTTATTCCATGTTGCCCCCTGAAATGTTCGTATTACGTAAAGAAGCAGTTTTGAAATGTTAAATTTAAATGGAATTAGAGAATTTATTTGGTTAATGAATCGAATAGAATGCCGACTGTTATTCGAATTTGTGAATGAGTCAGTGAAAAGGAGATTAAAGCTACTTAGACAAACGGCAGTGAAGTAAATAAAAATAATGATGATGTTGCGTGTAAACAAATGATGAGTTTTGATTGCCTAGAAAGTATGTCTAAGTAGCATCGTTAACGGGGTTTTTAAGAAGTTTGTAGTTTTTAGTTTTTTCATGTTTCAGTACTTTTTTGTTATGTTTTCAGATGTATAGATATACTGTTAATCGCATTAATTTTTTTATTATGTTTGTTTAATTGTTGTGATGTATTGTTTGTGCTGCTTAAAATTGAACTTAAGTATTTTGGGTTGGTTGCTCTTGTTTTCCAAACGTAAGTATATATTAATTTTATGTGCAAACAATAAGGTATGAAAATGAATGTACTTTTGTGAAAGAGTTAGGGATAGGGTGTTAAAATGAAAGCTTTAGATAACATAGAACTTTTCAAGTTTTAATACTGAATATTATCAATTGAGTATCGATTATCGAAGCAATGACTACATAGTGAAACGTAAGGGGCTAGCGGGGCTGAAAGCAATACGTTTACCTGCCATATTAACTTCGAAAATTTGGGGGCTCTCACCCTTGATGGACCAAAAATACTCTATTTTGACAAAATGCAAAAATTATTATAAAAAATGCTCTTTTTACACATATAAAAATTTTTAGGACTCTCCCTCCGGGTCCTTCATTTTATGGGGGGCTCTGTCTCAGCCCCCCCCCGACCCCCCTCGGATAGGCTTTTAATCATAGTCGTTACCATGATATATAACGCCGCTTTTCTCTGTGTTTCAGTATTGGTAGCCACAGACGCTTTAATGTACGGCCACGAGAACGACTGCAGTGTGCAACAGTGCTCGCCTGAGTCGGGCAACCTGTTGGTGGGGCGGGAGGCCAAGCTCCACTCCAGCTCCAGCTGTGGCCTTCGTGGCCCTGAGCGCTACTGCATCGTGGGCCATCTCAAGGACGCCACCAAGTGCTTCACCTGCGATTCCAGACGAGAATACATTCCGCTGTACAATAATCAGAGTCATAAGATACAGAATGTCATCACCAGGAAGTGAGTGGGACTGTAGAAATGGGGTTTGGATAAATTTGGGGAATTACGGCTGTTTGTGCAGAGGGATCTTCTGAGACTAGAGATCTAGACAAGAGGGCCGGGCTTGGTACGTCCACTTTTGAATGTTCTTTACTTTGGCCTTAGCACGAGGGTAGCTATGGCATAGCCCTTAGGTCCTTGAATCATAACAGGTGATTCATACTTAACAACAGCCCTATGTCCGGTCAGTCACGTCAAGTTGACGAGATAATTATGCGACTAATCTTGTCTGAAATCAGCTTTCGTGTGAATTTTCTGTAATTTTGCCGGTTGAACGAACATACGGTTATTATAAAAGCATGAATCGATCAATATGAAAAAGTATAAAATTTGACTTGTTGTTACATGTATCATTTATAGTGTGAATCGACAGGAGGCTTATTTTTTGTTTTCTTTTTTTAGCTACGAAGAGCAAAAAATGAACTGGTGGCAAAGCGAGAATGGAGTGGAGAATGTGTCCATTCAGGTGAACTTCGAGGTCGCCTTCCATTTCACGCACATGATCATGACCTTCAAGACTTTCCGTCCCGCCGCCATGTTCATTGAACGCTCGTCAGACTTTGGCAAGACCTGGAAAATCTATCGCTACTTTGCCTACGACTGTGCCAAGTCGTTTCCTGGCGTGCCCACGCACAAGATGCGCAAAGTGACGGACGTGGTCTGTGATTCGGAGTATTCGGACGTAGCGCCGTCGACGGGCGGAGAAGTTAGTTTTTTTGGGTTTTTTGTGAGATAAAAAATGGTGCTTGGAGAAGTGATGAATAATTATGGATGCTAAGGCGATTTTCTACAATGGATTTAACGGATTAGGCAAAAATTTGTTTGCGTTATAACTTATATATGACAAAATTTAAGTAGATGAACAAAACTTTGTACACTAGTGAGGGATGCTGTAAATAGTTGGCATGGTAAATTTTATATTGTTTCATGGCCGGTTAAACTTTAGAAATTGGACCTAAGTTAGGCAAATTTTGGTCTGAGTCGTATTAAAATTTGCCGACTGCCGGCTCTAGAAAAATTTGTAAGTATTTCTGTTTCAAAAATTTGCATGGAAAACCTGGTTCATGCTTGTCCGAAAGGACACACGGACAGGACCAAGTACAAATAAAAATTTCTATCAGCTGTAGTGAAGAATTGACAGCAGTGTTTCAACGAACTTTCAGGTGCGACGAATTTACACTACGATGGCTAGTTTTTTTATTTCCTTTAGGGGGCGCTCTGAGTAACTTCCAATAAATCAGATTGCTATATTTTTTTATTTCTTGCTGATACTAACTTTTTTGCTTATGTACAATCAAGATGAACACCAGGCAAGCATTTTTGCAAAGTTTGATGAGTCTCGGAACATTTTAGCAATTTTTCTGACTGCATCAAAATTGAAATTTTGAAAAATTTGACTAATTTTTGAAATGACGTAGCTCAATGGTGCCTCAACCAAATTTAACAATCTATAGCTTAAATTAAAGACAATTATCTTGCCGAGGTGCCACTTTTGTTGAATTTTCGTTACCGACGACAAAATTTCAGTTATTTTAGTTTCTATCAAAAGTGACGTTTTAAAAAGCCTATCATATTGAGCAAAATCATAATAATTACAATTTAAGAAGTTCGGCGCCTCCATATGCATCTGCACTAACAGCCTGCCAAGTTTCAAGCGAATCGGTTTTCGCAGCTGACAGTAATCTTAAAAAAATGTACGCTATATTCATTTTCACTCATTCATTCATATATTCATTCATTCATTACGCCATTTTCAGAAACCTGAAGTTTGCCTACACATACGTATTTTCCAAAAAATAGAGCTAATTTTTTTGTACTAAAATCCGTTGAGAAAAGTTTCAGAAGCCAAAAAGTAGCTAACGAAAAATTAGTTTGAAAAATAGTTTATTTTGTCAATGTTGGTCAACGTATTTTGGAAATTTTTTTAGAAACGTTTGCCTACACAAACGACTTTTTGAAAAGTTGCAACTAGCAATTTGCTACAAAGAACTGTTTCAAAAAGCATCAAAAGCCATAGAGAATTTTTTGGTATATCGATTTAAAGATTTTTTCCCATTGAAAAATAGGTTAAAATTTCAAGTTGAACAAAACTTGACGTTATATACATCAAATGAAAGCTAATTTAATTTGCAACAACTTTTCTTCTTGAGTTAATTAACGAAAACTTACGTGAAAAATTTTATCGCCCAAAGTCGCTTATTCAGAGCGCCACCTTAAGGACAGAACGATATTGATAAGAACGAGCACGAGTATGAACCGGGCTTCAGGACAGCCTCGAAGTTATACATTTTTATCCTGTTTTTTGTCCATACATGTAACGAGGTCAAATTTTTTTTTTGGGGGGGGGGGGCTCTCCGGCCAAAATTTGGGGACCCTACCCCCCTGATTGACCAAAACTACCCCAAATTTTCCCAAAAAAGTGCAATTTTTACCAAATTTTGCCCGAATTTTGGGGACCCTTCCCCTCCGACCCCTCGATTTTTTTTTGGGGGGGGGGGGTGGGGTCCTCCCCTCATACATGTATGTTTTTTATCCAACTAATTCCAGGTGGTCTTCAAAGTGATCGAGCCCCATCTGGTGATCAAGGACAAGTATGCCCCGGAAATCCTGGATCTGCTCAAGGTCACCAATCTCCGGGTCAACTTCACCAAACTGCACACGCTGGGCGACGACCTGCTGGACAGCCGACCTGAAATCAACCAAAAATACTACTACGCCCTGTACGATTGGACCGTGCGAGGCCACTGCTGGTGCTACGGCCATGCTAGACGCTGTCTGCCCATTGAACCAATCAACCCTCTCATTAGACCCAGGCCGCATGATATACAAATGGTGAGTGTGTGGTTTTTGGTTTTTGTTGAGTCTTTTTTTGTAAAAGCAGCGGATTAATATAGTAGCTGAATATTGTGTTTTTTATAAATTGTGTGTTCTTTTGCTTTAATAGTTTCCGAAATTTCTTTAGTTTAAATGCTTTGGCTATCTTTGTGCATTCGTACTATATACGCGTGCTTGTTATGTGATGATACTAATTTTTACTCGATATGTAGACGTAAATTGTAGACATGAAACGCAAATCTATCGAAAGTTAGCAACAAAGCCATAGCTCTAATTTCAATTTTTTTATTGTTCTTTTTTATTATTTCTGCATTTTCTCTTGTTTCAGGTTCACGGGCGCTGCGAATGCACTCATCACACTCAGGGAGACAACTGTCAGGAATGCGAGGACTTCTACAACGACCTGCCCTGGGAACCCGCCACCAACAGTACCCTGGGAGAGTGCAAACGTAAATAAAACAAAATAAAATAAGTAAACAGAAATAAAATAAATATTAGTAAACGAGGGGATAAGGTCCATTCATAAAGTCCATTCATATATACTTACAACCGCACGTCAATTTTAAGTCAAATAATGTAGAAGCTGAATAGATTGGCTGTAAAAATATTTTGTATATGTTTTAGTAAACATAGTTACCAAAATTATTTTATAGTTTGTGAAGAACGTGAATAGAATGGTTGAAGAAACGAAAAACTATCGTGTATTGGCGCAAATATTATCAATAATTTAGAAAATCTTGGCCAAAGCTAAAAAATGCATAAATTTGATGCAAATGCGTATATTATTTAGGATATTATAAAAGTTCCCATATTATTATGAAAGTTTCTTCGAATATTACTTTTGCAGAAAAAATTGTAGACCCACCCCATGCCCCTTACCTAGCCTACCCGTGTTAAGCTGTTGTGATTCGTTACGAATTTTGTAGATTTTCTTAAACGGTGGTTTTAGCGCAGTTGAAATTTCAGCAAAACCCGCTGTGCTACAACATGTTTGAAGTTTCAATTGAGCTAAAACCATGGTTGAAGACACTTTACGAAATTCCTAACGAACCGGGCTATATTTCGTAATGAAATTATGTGCAAATCATATGAAAACGTCCGTAAAACCATAGTTTAATAGTAAAACCACCTTTGTGAAATCCACCCTTAATTGTTTCTGTCCTATATTGTTGCAGGCTGCAATTGCAACAGTCACGCGCGGCGCTGTCATTTTGACCGAGCCGTCTTCGAGGCCAGTGGGTTTGAGAGCGGCGGCGTCTGTGACGACTGTCTGCACAACACCATGGGCGTGCACTGTGAAATGTGCAAGCCATACTTCTACCGGCTGCCTGACGTGAACATCAATGATCCTTATGTCTGTCGACGTAAGCTGGCTTAGTGCTTAACACTTAATGCTTAGATTATAGGCAGGGTTCCGTGTGTGTCTACGTAGGGATGGCTATTATAAATACAGACATAGATTAAGTATAGTTGAATTTGGGCTGTTTTAGGCATATAACTAGTTTAGTCGGAGTAAAAGAAACTGTTTTGAGGTAATAAAAATATTATGCGAATAGACTTGGAGTGAGCCTAAAGCTGTCGGTTTTTGTTCAATACAATAATATTATTCTGGTAGGGTTGTATGCCAAAATTTGAGTGCTGCACAAGCTTTAGAAAAATTTTAGCGTTAGATTTTCAGCCTAGTTCGATTTATTAATAATATATCTGAATTTATATTTCAATGTTATATTGATAATTTGAATTTATTTTTTTTGTGTTTTTTACTTTTTAATTCTTTTTTATATTTCCGTTTTATATTTAATATATTTTGAATTTATTTTTGTGTTTTTGTTCCTCTTTTTTTCAGCGTGTGACTGTGACGAGCGCGGGTCGCTGAATCGCGGCATTTGTGACTCAGAGTCGGACGAGGACAGGGGACTGGTGGCCGGACGGTGTCACTGCAAGAAGAACGTGGAGGGACAGCGCTGTGACACCTGCAAGGACGGGTTCTGGGAACTGACGCAGGACAAACCGGACGGGTGCAAAGGTGGGACAAAAAAAGAGTGGTTTTTGTGTATCAGTTTTTTAGGGATTTTGGGAAGTTAATGTGGTACTGGTGTAAAGGTGGGACACTAGAAAAGAGATGGTTTTTGTGTGTCAGACTATATGTTTTTTGTGTATCTGTTTTTTTAATTTTGGAAATTAATGTGGAACTGGTGCTGGTGCAAATAATGTGGGAGAGTTGAAAAAAGAGTGTTTTTTGTGTGTCAGATTTTTTCATTTCGGAAATTATTGTGGTTCTGGTGAAAATGTGGGAGAGTTAAAAAAGAGCTTTTTTGTATATCTGTTTTTTTATTTAGGAAATTAATGTGGAACTGGTGAAAATATGGAAGGGTAAAAATAGAGTGCTTTGCGTATCAGTTTTTTGGGGATTTGGGGAAATCAATGTGGAATTGAAAAGGTGGGAAGGAAAAAGGGCGTTTTTTGGGTATATATCAGTTTTTAGGATGTTTTGATATAACAATGTGGAATTTGGGTACTATTTTTCAACAATTTTTTAAAAGTAATTTTCATGCTTTTTTAATATTTCTAGTGATTTTGAAGTGAAAGATTCCGGGGAAATGATTTTTCGAATTCGTCCCATTATTGGCTGTTTTTTTACCAAAAAAGTATTCAGCGTAAGAATTTGTGTGAAACGTTCAGGAGGTAATTTTTCTCACAGGCCCAACCACTTGTGCCATAGTATTTTTTCAGCCATCCTTTTTATTTTTTCGTTTCAGAGTGCACTTGTTTCCTGCTGGGGACTGTTGGTAATGAGGGTTGCGACAAGGTGACCGGCCGATGCACTTGCAAACGCTTGGTCACTGGCAAAAATTGTGAAAGTTGTTTGGTAAGCAAATGGCAGCACTAAAATAGAATTCTCGAATTTGGTAAAGGGCATGAGCAATGAGTTATCGAAGGATTTGAGGCTTTGAGTTAAGGTGGTAGTAACGTTATCGACAGTTTTTCAGGAGTAAAACTGGACAACTTACGATTAATTTTCAATCAATAATAATACTACGCATATTAATTTAGAAAACTATAAACTATTTTGAGATAAATGCTTGCTAAAATAGCTTGAAAAAATCAATTTTAATTTTTGCAGAAAATATTTTTCAGCCAGTTACGACAATTTTTTGAAAATTTTATGTTTAGCTAAGCTAAAGTAGTAGCTAGTCAAAACGGCCGTTTATTGAAAAAAGAAAAAATGACACACGGGCATGTAAAAAACCTTCAATATAGATGCCAAAACTTATCCTTCCGTCTTTCGCTTTTTGAGATTACGTCACATTTATGCGACATTACTTTTTGAACTATAGTACCGTACATTACACAAAAGTCCGCAAAACTTGACAACTACTAAAAGGACTTTGTTCAAAATTTAGGATAAATTGGCACATATATGGGTCTATCTTATGCTATAATTTCAAAAAATTTTATAGCTTAAATTTTGCTTTACTTTAAATTCAATTGCAGAATTTTGTAAAAATGTACTTCCGTGGACTAAATCTCAAGTCTCGATGTTGCAATCTGTTCATGCGTTATTTACATGTTTTTTAGACAATTTCTGATGTGTTAATTTTTTATTTATTTTAATTCAGCGTATTGCGTGAAATAATCAGATTTAAAAATTTGTATATTTTCAAAAATTCGAATTTTTGACGGTCCGTAACTTATTTTTAATATAAATGCACCAAGCGTAGCATTAAAATTCACCATGCTATTGTCTACGTTGGTACAAAGAATAAAATTATTGGGATTAAACTGTCAATTTTACAAGCAAAATATGAAAAATGCAAAAATTCACGAAATTCGACTGCTTGAACAGTGTCTGCTGACAAGCTTGTTACAGAATTAAGCTAAATAATGTGCATCAGTGTAGTTTTAGTCAAGTTCTTTAAAGTGCAAAAGACAGATAGTAAATTCATTGAGTCAATCAAAAGTTAAAGGAAGTTATAAAACTGTAGAAAACGTAACTACCACCTTAAACTTAAGAGTAAACTTTTTACATTAATAAGAGGAACTTTTTTAGTGATGACTATGGATCTTGTTAGGCCTTTTAAGTGATCGCTTCTCATTCTTTGATCATTCTTCGAAAAGCAAAACATACTCCAATTTACGTAGACCCTACGGTGAGTTTTATTCTGCTTATATTTCAACGCCCGACTGGCTCTGCAATTCTTGAAGCTATTCTGCTTTTTAGTCAATACGCAAAAAAAGAACTAAAGTCTAATATGACAAACTAAGGGCCTATTCCTTTACCGGATTAAACGGACAGGACTTATTTTGGTCCGAAGTTTTGGAATGACAAATCGGACTAAACGGACTAAACGAGTTAAAATAAGTCAGCGGCTTAATTTTAGTCTGACGCTGACCCCTTCCAAAACTACCACTGGACTTAACATTAGTCTACGTAGTCAAGTCCGTTTAGTCCGATTGAAAAGCAGCGCACTAAAAGTTGAATCCGTTCAATCCGGAGGTTTTGGAATGGCATTTTTAAGCTTAATTTTTAAACCGTTTAGTCCGATTAAAATTAACCCTGTAATCCGGTAATGGAATGGGCCCTAAGCCAAAAAAAGTTTTACAGTCCACATTTTTTCGAAGTTTTTTTCCTATTCCAGCCGCAACACTACGGTCTGTCGGACGATCCGAGCGGCTGCAAGCCATGCGACTGTGACGCGGGAGGCGCTCTGCACAACGACTGCGACCCGGAACAGGGACAGTGCCAGTGTCGTCCCCAGTTCACGGGACGACGATGCGACAAGCCCACCTCCGGATACTTCTGCCCCGCCGTCGACTACTACACCTATGAGGCGGAGAATGCCAATTTGACCGGGGTGTGTTAATAAGTTTATTGGAGTTTAAGTTGTTTTGGGATTGTAAGTAGGAGAGAAAGTAGGGGTTTGGGTTGGGAACGAGAGTAGGCAGAAGACTAGACAGTTCCTAAATTGGTTTTAAACGGATTGAAGTTTTTTACAACTAATTAGTCATGACATCGACCTCGGATTTCGATTTTTGGGTGTCCCTTTATCCATTATTCCGATAGCTTATTACTTTAAACTTTCAGCAGCAGTAGTGGTAGGCAGTAGTAAAGTAGTGTAATAGTAGTAGCAGCCGTAGCAGTAGTGGCAGCAGTAGTAGTAAGTTGTAGTAGCAATTAGCAGCAGTAGTAGCAATTAGTAGTAGTAGTAGCAACAGTAGGAGCAGTAGTAGCAGTTGTAGTAGCAATTAGTAGCAGTAGTAGTAGTAGCAGTAGCAGTTGTAGTAGCAATTAGTAGCAGTAGTAGTAGTAGCAGCAGTAGTTGCAGTAGTAGTAGCAACAGTGTTTAGCAGCGGCAGTAGTAGTAGCAATAGTAATAGTTTTAGTATTGCATAAGTATTATACATAATTTCAGGGAGCGGTGATTGAGCTGCGCGAACGAGCGATCGGCGAGCGAGTGTCCTGGACGGGCCCGGGGCTGGTGATGGTGCACGAGGGCAGCCGGTTGGGCTTCACCGTCGACAACATTGCCCAGGCCATGTTCTACAGAATCGTGCTCAGATATGAGAATTTGGTGGGTTATTGGGGTCGCTTGCGAAAGAGACCTTCGTAGATCCTGTCTGTATTGATTTTGGTAGAGTATGTATTAGATAGATTGGATTAATTTGACTCCTAGTTTCCACTATGATTTAAGGATTTAGGAATTTAAGATTTAATCTCACCAATTAGAATACACTGGTGTTTTTTCTTTCTGAGACTGAGGGAGCACTTAATAATTTTTCATTGCACCTTTGTCGCTTACGAGGCTGCTGAAGTATACATAGTTCCATGACTCATCAGCAAGCTTAGCAAATGAATCAGTGGTCCAAAAGAGCTGCGGTTGAGGTAGCAGGGCGAAAAATAACAACTGCACATCACTAATGTTTTCGCACAAATTTTACGATGCTTACCTGGTGTTTTTTTCGTTGACTAATTTCGCAATTTTGCGAAAGAGGTTGATAATTTTTTTCTATTGCTATCGCCATATATTTTTCGCTATCTGCAAATTTTGCTCGCAATTGCAACCTTTTTTTGCGAAAAGAACCTAGACTCAGGCTATCCAGAAATTGCCATATACTGCCCTAACCACAAACCATTCCGATTGGCTGAATCCTGATTTCGTCTTTTTTCTAGTGGGACCATTTTCTTTTGTCCTTTTCAGATGGCGGGTCAGTGGGACACCGTGGGCATCAATGTGGTCCGGCCTGGTCCCACCGACAAATCTGGGCCGTGCAGCAATGTCAAGCCAATGGAGGATTTCCTAAGAACTCAAATACCTCAGGGTACGACGACCAAGTGTTGGTTTTTTGCTTAGTAGGTCGGTGTCTTTAGAAAAAAAGGGGGTTCAGAAAATCTGAGTAAAAAACATGGTACTTTAATTGTAGAAATTTTGCTACATTTAAGGTATTTTCAGTCAAATAGGGGGGTCTCGAAAATCTGAGTAAACATGGTACTTTTGTGGAAATTTTGCTAAATTTCGGGTATTTTCAGTCGATCATGGGGGTTCTCTAAATTTGAGCAAAGAGCCTCTAACAACTTTTGAAACCCATTACATTTTCTGGGTCATACAGTAGACATTAAATAAATGAATAAATAAATGATTAATTAACTAATTAATAATATATAAATCCTGAGCTTTCCGAAAACGTCGTTTGACTGGGGTTTTTGGTTTAGGCCAAGGCTATGTGGAGGTTCGACCGGCCGTGTGTCTGGAAGTGGGCGTGAGCTACGTCATCCAAGTGAACCTGGAGTCGCGAACTTTCGGCAGAGGCGACAGAACGGCTGCTGTACTCATCGATTCTGTGAGTTGTCCTGTGATACGTTTTATTAGAAAATACTCTTATCTGTTTGAGTTGATTAATTTTTATTTTAATATTATTTTGTTAATATTTTTGAATTTAGGTAATATGGGACTCTATTATTCGTTCTAATCTACTATATATTTGAAATTAAATTAATTTAAATAGAATGAATTTATGATAATATTATTGGACTCAGCTTTGAATCTGTACATTCTGTCTGATAATTGTCTATTCACATTATCGGCTGATAATTTCATCTGAATTTTTTATTTTACATAATTTCTGCTCCAGTTTTCTAATTTACATCTTACTTTATTTATTTATGTATTTAGCGTCTGATTTATTTCAGCTGGTGCTGACCCCGTCCCCCGAGTCCATGGAACTGCCGCCGCCCCTGAACAACCAGTACGACCAGTACCAGTGTCGTCACCTGGTGCTCTCCCGCTACGACAACCTGCCACAACAGTGTCACGACTTGCTCTGTGCCGTGGGGGCCCTGCTGACAGGAGAGGCTAAGGGTGCGCAAATTTTGAACGGAAGCAAATGCGCCATTTTAAGAATAAAGATATGGAGGCGCCGGAAATCGAACCTGGGCCGCTCGCGTCGACGTCGAGAATGCTAACCACTGCACCACACAGACCCCAAGTCTCGTAGGCCCTTTGTTTCATGTACAACACAAATTTGTTTAATAGACTGGGGCGATAAACGATAGGGTTTTTATTTTTTGTTTTTTGGGGAGTGTGGGAAAAAGTTAAATTTTGTGAGTTTCACTTGCACTAAAAAAGGAATGAAAGTGGCTTGTACAGTAAAATATTATGCTTCTTTTTGATGCGCATTTGATCAAAATAATGATGGTGCAATTTGATCATTCAATTTGATAATGTTGCGCTCAATGAGTAACTGGACACTCCACTATCTTCGAGGCCACGCTAAGATTCCCCGTATTTTTGGCTGTCTATTTGGAGTGCCCTTTTGTACCATTTAAAAATACAGTAATAATAAACAGTGCTTTTGTTTCAGCTTGCGACTGTGACGAGATGGGCTCCATCAGTGGTCTGTGCGGGGAGCGGGGCGGCCAGTGCCAGTGCAAGGAGAACCGCATTGGACGACGCTGCGACAAATGCGCCCCCGGCACATTCGGCTTCGGACCAAACGGATGCTCAGGTCAGAGGTCACTCACAGTCTAGACTGATGCTCAGGTCAGAGGTCATATTGGCACTGAGTCTAGACTGATGCTCAGATCAGAGGTCATATTGTCACTGAGTCTAGACTGATGCTCAGATCAGAGGTCACTCACAGTCTAGACTGATGCTCAGGTCAGAGGTCACTCACAGTGTAGACTTATGCTCAGGTCAGAGGTCACTCACAGTCTTGACTGATGCTCAGGTCAGAGGCGACTCAGTCTAGACTGATGCTCATGTCATAGGTCACGTCACTGAGTCTAGATTGATGTTCAGGTCAGAGGTCACTGAGTCTAGCTAGGCTGATGCCCAGGTCAGAGGTCACTGACAATAATTGGTAGGGCAGTTGGCTGGCATGAACCTAAAGGGATTACAGGGGATCTTAGGCAATTTTGATTGGAGTTGGAGGGGGTTTGCGTCCCGGTGGGTCAAATGTAATGCCCGATTCATACTTGTCTTTGTCCATATCGTTTTGTCCTTAAACAGTTGAATATTAAAAAAACTGTCCGGCCAAATAAGCCAACTTTTCACATGAATAAAGCTGGAGTCGTATGCAGATCGTATGCCGAAAATTAGCAGAAACGCTGGTGTCAATTTTCAACAGTGACTGAACTGATTTTTGTCCTTGTCCCTGTCCCCATGTCCTTAAGAACAAGAGTATGAATCGGGCTTTTTTGGGGGGGGAAGTTGCTCCAAAATCTCAAATCTTGGGGTGGGGGCCCGCCCGAGTCCCCCATTTACAGCTAGGCTTTTCACCCCGCCCCTCCCCGCGCTACGTGTAAAACTATATTTCAGCCTGCGAATGCAACAGTGTGGGCTCTTTGGACAATTTCTGCGACCCGTCCAATGGCAAGTGCAAGTGTCACGTGAATGTCTACGGTCGTCGTTGTGACGAATGCGAGCCCGGCTTCTGGGACTTCCCCAACTGTCGTCCCTGCGAGTGCAACGGACACGCGGATATTTGTGATCAGAAAACGGGCGCCTGTATTGACTGTCGCGATCTGACCGCTGGACATACTTGTGATCGGTATGCGATTAAATATTTAGACGCGGTCTAGTTTGTTGTAAAGTCTGTAGATTACTTTAGTCAGCTGGAAATTTAGATTATTGCGTTGGATTGGCTGTTTGCACATAGTTGCTGCAGCATGAAGGTTATGAAGCTGGAAGCGTCGTTTGAGCCATACCAGAAGAATTTGGTCTTAAAACGTTTGAGACGAGGCGGAAGATTTTGGAAGTTTGATGGTTTTTGACGGAATTTTAAGATATTTTTTTATGTTCGGTACATTTTTGGCCAACTAGCCGTAAATTCTTCGAGACTCGTTGAAAAATTGTGTTATAGGACGCACATGGCCGAAAGTTTTGCACAATTTTACACAATAATTTTTTCACAATGTAACACAACGTCCAACTTTACACAATTTATTTACACACAATAATTTTTGCGCAATGCAACACAAAATACAACTTTACACATGCACAATGCAACACAACATACAACTTTACACAATTTTATACAGTTTACACAAAACACGCCGTTACATCAGCAGTGTTTGTTTGTGTTTTAGCTGCCAGGACGGCTACTACGGCTACCCGAGCATCCAGACCAACATCCCCTGTCGTCCCTGTCCTTGTCCCGGCGGCCCGGGCACCAACCGTCAGCACGCCGACTCCTGCTACCTCACCCGGCGACAACTGCACGACGGCTCCACCGAAGACTTCATTGTCTGCAACTGCAACAGCGGCTATGAAGGTGGGAGACGGGACTAAAAGTTTGACCAAAAACTGCTGGATCCCGAGACCAAAATAAACATCTTAGGCTAGATTCATACTTTCGTCCGTGTGTCCGTTCAGCCTGCAGAATGAGGTCACTAGCAGCCTAGTGCAGTGGATCAGCCAGCGCATATTGTGTCGTCATTATTTCGTCATTTTGTTGGCTGAACGGACATACGGCTGTAAGTATGAATCGACCCTTAATGCCTTGGCTATGTTTTTAACCAATTATATACTAATTGTTCTAGAAAAATACGCAATCGTTTGTAAAAATACGCAGTCAAAAATAGAAATACGCAGTTTTTACGCAGTGCCGATTAAAAAAACACTATTTTGCGTTTTTTAAACTAAGCCGAAATTTTTTATGAGTTATTATTGCTTTTTTTAGGCGAGCGATGCGACAAATGTGCCGTCAACTATTTTGGCAATCCAGAAGAGGCCTTTGGGACCTGCGAAAAATGTGACTGTAATGGCAATATTGATTTCCGTATTGAGGAATCGTGCGACGCTAGGACGGGCAAATGTCTCAAGTGCCTGTTCAACACTGAGGGAGACTTTTGCGAGCACTGCAAAAGTGGTTTCTACGGCAACGCCACGGCTCAGTCCTGCGTGGAGTAAGTTGGTGTTTCATTCGGGGCTGCTCATAAACTTGAATTAACGGCATTCGATTGACTGGATTAGCTATGATAACTCGACGTTGAATTAGTTTCTGTAAAAAAACTGCCAGCACTTTTCTGCTAGTAACACACAAGAGTAACTGTGTTTCATTTGAAGTAGTTACCATGTTTCAGTGTTGAGTTATTCAAGTTAACTCAGTTAATTGAATAATCTAGTTAATTCGACTGTGTGAACAGGGCCTGACTACTTTTTGGAGTAAAAATTATTAGGAACAAGCACTTCTGTTGACGGGGTCACATAATTCGACGTGACCACAATAAAGTATTATTTTACCGTATCGGTAAAATTAGGCGCGGCACGCACCAAAATTTTTGTCAGTACCTACTACTTAGTTTTTCATTTTCAATCGATTCTGAATGAGTCTGAAAATCTGTTCGACGATTACGTTTTACGTATGTTTAACTACATACAATTTAAGAATTGACCGGTGATTTAAATGCTACAACATTTGACTTTTATATCATGCAAAGAAACACAGACTAAAAACATTATTCTACTTTCGATGTCAGAAAAAAATTGCAAAAATTTCAGAGCTGATGTGAATCGAATCCCCTAACATGTGTTTCGCAGTCACACGCCTTAACCGTTAGGCCACGGCTCCGTTGGATGATTCGATTATAATCGTAACTAACTGTTTTGTTAAGAGCATCACGGGAAGAACTGCCTTGAAAGTGATTCAAAAGAATCGATATTGCAGATCATCGATTTTCAGCCTGCCATTGTCGTTTGTTATGCAGAGACACGCACACACACACACCACGTACGCCCTGCGACTCGCACACAAGACACAGCTGGTCATGCCAGCGGGCTGCAGTGATGCACTGAAATTGAGTATGATTTACATGCATTTTCAGTTTCAGTGCATTCACTAAAATTAGTATGCACGCCGCTGAGGCGGCCGCGCAAAAAGAGTTGCCTAACTATACACCAACTAACTAGTTGCCAATCTATACTATGGCTTGCCAAACTAGCCAACGGGTTGCCAACCCATAATGTTGAGGTTGCCAACATAGATGGGAGCTAGCGAATTCCGGGGGGGGGGTGAAGGTGCCTTCTGGAGGGGGGTGAAACCCCCCCAAACCCCCTGCACGCCCATGTATAACGGTTGCCAATGGTTTCAGGTGTGTATGCAACCATCTGGGCAAGGACGCCTCTGCCGGCCCCTGTGATCGCGTCTCCGGCGCCTGTCACTGTCTGCCCAACGTGGAGGGAAAGGAGTGTGACCGCTGCACTGCCAACCACTGGAACATCAGCTCAGGCCAGGGCTGTGTGGGCTGCGCCTGTGACCCCGCTGGGGTGCAGACCGACTACGAGGACCAACCGATGCTGCAGTGCAATACCATCGATGGACGGTGCCGGTGCAGACCCGAAAGGGGAGGAAGAACCTGTGCCGAGTGCCAGGACTTGTACTGGGGCGATCCCGGCGTAGAGTGTAAAGGTGAGACTGACGAGATAAGTTTGGTGGGCGGTTCGATGCATTAGATGAACAGGTTTTGTTTTATTATATTGACTAGCATATAAGGACAGATTTATATTGATTCATAGAGTCAAAACTTTGTTATGGTCTATCGAACTTGATGATTAAAATGCAATTAAAAATTGAATTAAGTTTCTTTATGAATATTATTTTACCCTGTTTTTTGAAATTTTTTTTACTAGTTTTGGGCTCTGATTAAGTTTCGTTTTATGTTTTTTTTCCAAACTTTCATCCTTCTTATTGTGGAAGTCCGATGATTACTGATGATACTGAAAATTCTGATTCTTAGTGATTGAAATTCTGCTCAGATGAGGACTTCTAGTTTGCAGAAACTGGCGTGACAAACGAGTGCAATTTGTTGTTGTTGGTCAAAAAAAGTTCATTTGTTTACTTAGTGGGTTTTAATTAGGAAGATTACATGGAGCAGATGAACTGAACTGTATTGTTTCTCGTAATATTGATACTGCCTGAAGTTTGGAAGAACGATATTAATTTATCACTATCACCGAATATACCTCTAAATTTGTTAAGATTACAAAATGTCACAAGAAGGAGGTATGACGATTAGTATTAATTGTTTATCGGACCGTGCCACTGTATGAATAGAAATCAGCAGTCATACCATATCCGTTCAGTTTGGCAAAATTACGAAAAAATCACGCCACCAATAGTATAGAAACTGTATTCTGTCACCCTAAGCCTTTTGTATTTCAGCCTGTGAGTGTGACTATCACGGATCGCGCACGCAACAGTGCGACCGAGACACAGGGCTGTGTG
Source organism: Trissonchulus sp. WLG1_4 (assembly GCA_030248245.1). Lineage (NCBI taxonomy): Eukaryota > Metazoa > Nematoda > Enoplea > Enoplida > Ironidae > Trissonchulus > Trissonchulus sp. WLG1_4. The sequence continues at coordinate 24,956 of JASANF010007067.1, read as the reverse complement.
TGTGCCACGAGCGCTATGGGGGGCCACGGTGTACGGACTGCGCCCGGGGGTACACCGGGTCGTTCCCGCACTGCGAACCCTGCGGGGAGTGTTTCCATCAATGGGATGAAACGTTGCAGGGACTGAAACGTGAGCTTGTTTGTGGCTTGTTATCACTAGTGATCGAACTGCATCCCGAATCCTGATCCCGAATGCAAATCCCGTTCGATTACTTGAAGTCTGACCAGAAATTGCTGAACCCTGAGATAAAACAGGTGGCGTGATTTCTGTGGCTGCATACATGCTGTACTCTTGATGCTTGCAATTCGTGCTTTTCGTAATAAATCTCGTGTTTTTTTGTCTCAGGGTCCAGAATTGGTTGGTCAGACTTTAGTTACTACCCAAAGCCAGAAGTTGTAACCTACCATTCTGTTGATAACTGATCAATAATTGACGATCTAATAATAACAATTAGTGATCTAAAGATTTATGAAGCCTAATTTTTTGCAATTTATTTGTTTGTTTGAGTTTATGGTTATAATTGAATTTAGTTGATTATTAATCAAACTTTTTTCATTTTTATTGTGGAAGTCCGATGACTACTGATAATACTGAAAATTCTGATTCTTTGTGATTGAAATTCTGCTCAGATGAGGACTTTGTTCATCATAAAAACTTAACATAACATCATAACATAACGAATTCGAAAATGGGTGTCATTTTTTAGTCTAACAGAACCTAAAACTTTAGATTTTTTACGAACTTTTTTTGCAGGCGAAACCGACGATCTGATAGCGGAGGCGAGTAATCTTGAGGACAGTGGCGTGACCAGCGTTTATGACAAAGAGTTCAGTCAGCTGGAGGAGAAGCTAGACAAAGCTCAGCAGGAACTGGACAAGGCCAATGTGACGGCCAAAGACTTGGACCAACTCAAGGACAAAGTGGCTGAGCTACAGTGCGTTGGTGGGCCTTGCAAAGCCCGGTTCATACTCTTGGCCTTAAGGACATAGGGACAAGGACAAGGACCAGTTTGCGTCTGTTGGTGTGAAAAATAATTGGTGGAATGATGCTGGCTAGTTTTTTTTACTTACATATGTACGAGTTTGTACAAATATTGGTCATGCAAAAGATTATCACTTTTGGTCATTCCTGGAGTTGGTTAAGAGAAAATGACAATTAGTGTGAACCGGGCTTTAGCTGGTTTTGGTTAAAATGGATGGACCTGTGTATTTTGTGTAATTTTAAATGACTTGTTAAAAGATCTATGTTTGAGGACGATGTGTGAAGATGGGATCAAAAAATGCTGTGGGAATGTTTTTTGTGCCTTTACTTTGTTACTGTGTGAATAAGTAAAACTATGTAATAAGTGTAAAATGTAAAAAAAAGTAATAAGTGAAACTAAGTAAATAGTATTTTCAATTTTGCACAAGATAATTTTAAGTGGCGCTCACTAAATATGGTTTTGGCAACTTTGCTGCAAAAATTATACATCGTTGATTTTCAACTAACTTAACGTAGTTTCACACTCATTGTTTTGAAAGAAAGCAATTTTTACATTTTGAAAAAATAACTCTCTATTTTATTGTTGTTTTTTGTTGCAGAAAACGTCTGGAGGACTCCCGGACGCGTCTGCAGTCGGACGACGCTCTGGTGACGCACAATGACGTCGGCGTGGAGACGGCCGAGAAGGACTTGCAGGCGCTGGCGGACAGGGCGGACCAGCTTGGCCAGGAAGTCGCACAGCTGCAGCAGAATGCAACCTCGCTCAGAGAGTCGGACGTGGAAGGTGTTTTTTGGGTGTTTTTTTGAAAAAAACAGATTTTTTTGGCTGTTTTTGGCGTACTATTTTGATAATATGTGGTTTTTTGTGTCATTAAGTGTGAAATGTAGTAATTTTTTTCTGAACTGCAGCAGAATGCAACATCGCTCAGAGTGTCTGATATGGAAGGTGTTTTTTTGGGTGTTTTTTTCGAAAAACAGGGTAGTTTTTGGCTATTTTTGGAGTGGTTGTGAGCAATTTTTGTGTTAAAAATTATGAAATGCAGTACTTTTTTCTGAACTACAGCAAAATGCAACCTCGCTCAGAGAGTCGGACGTGGAAGGTGTTTTTTGGGGGGTTTTTTGAAAAAAACAGAGTTTTTGGCAATTTTTGGAGTGGTGGTGATAGGTTTTCTTGTTAAAAAGTGCGAAGTGCAGTACTTTTTTTGCAATTTTGCACTAAGTTTTTGGACGTATGCGTCGTTTTTGAAGCCATGACGCACTTTTTCGGCTAAGGCTGATAGAAGTGTTACAGCGACCCAGACAGACAGCCAGTGGTTTCTGCAAGTAGTTGTGATTTGAAGCCAACTGAAAGATTTTCACAAAATTTTGGTCCACTTTTCGGTCGGTCTTGTGTATTCATTTTGCAAGAGTTAATTTTCTGCATCAGTGGATCAAAGTTTCCCTATAAATCACATGGGCATCCTTCCTGTCAACTACAAACGAAACCTGTTTAATGAATGTTTCAGGCGCCTATAATATCACTCGGGAAGCTGCTCGCGAGTCAGAGGAGGCGAGGGCGAGGGCGGACGCAGCGCTGTCGATCATTGCTCAGAGCGAGACGGCCCGACAGGAAGCCAAGAATCTACTCGAGAACAATAAGGACACGTTCGAAGACGAATTCGAAGCTAACCAGAAGGAGCTAACGGATTTGGACGGAAAAGTGAAGAACCTGAAAACAGCCATGCCGCCACTCAATGAAATGGTATATGGGCGCGGGTTTGGTGGAATGTCTAGAAGGGCTTGTAAGATGTGATTAAAATTATGGTCGTCAGAAATCTGAATACTAATATTCAGAAGAGTCGTATGCGGAATTAAAAAGCTGCGTTCGCCACACAATGCTATGGAGCTGTAGCAAGGGTCGATTCTTGGTAACATCACAAAAATGTCGAAAACGCAACTACCACCTTAAATGAGATTTAATAAGAATGAATAGAAAAAGTCCGATGATTACTGTTTCTGATTCAACTCTGATTCATTGTGATCGAAATTCTGCTCAGATGAGGACTTTACTCATGTTTTCAACTAAACTGATTTGTTGCCTAAAAATGGATTAATTCTTGGAATCGATTAAACGGATTACGGATCTATTTATAATTTATTGAGCCAATAATTTGTTCATGAATCTAATCGTAGTTTGTCATACCAAACAACCAAATATTTTTATAACATCATCCACTTATTATGGTGCATAAAATTTTGTAAACATATCTCAACCTTGAGATGAGTTATTATGCAAGCTAATTTTAATCTCATTAATCGTCTAATCCAGTCCAGGAATAGGTCCTAGCTAACCGAAACCTAGAAGATGTTTTTAATTACTGATCTAAATTTGTCCTTGGGCCAATTCCTTTACCTGATTAAAGGTTTAATTATAATCGGACTAAGCCGTTTAAAAATTATGCTGAAAAGTGCCATTCCAAAACCTCTGGATTAAATGGACTCAACTCTTAGTGCGCTGCTTTTTGATTGGACTTAGGGTTGCGAAGTGTAAAAAAGTAAAAAAGTAAAAAACGTTTTTTACACTTTTTTACAGTAGCAAAATTTCGGACTTTTTTACAACTTTTTTACACTTTTTTACACCTACTTTTTTACACTTTTTAACACTTTTTCACACCTACTTTTTTACACTTTTTAACACTTTTTTACACCTACTTTTCGCACTTTTTTACAAATATTTTACTAATTTTGCCAATTTTCAGAATAAAATTGGCCGAAAAAAAATTTCAAGTCTCGCATTTACCAAAATTTACTGAAATTCAAAGTCACCAAAATTTTTCACACAAAAATACTCATACAAAATTGTTTCCTGAAACTTATTATGTTGGCTACAACACATTTTAGCGTAATTTGTTATTTTTAACGAAGCAAACCCAACGGGTATATACGGCCTACTCCCATTCGTGAAAGTTGAGTTATTGGTGCAATGGTACACCTTTAAAAAATTTCCAGCGTATTACAGTCTAGTGTGCGGGTAAATAAATCTGTAGAACCGGTATCCACGTGGTGTTTGAATTGCATTAATCAAAATTTTGACATTTTTGACGGGTCGTGCGGCGTGCTTCCCGACGGCCGTGTGGCGTGTAACGAAACCGACAGAAAACCAGCATTTGAAAACCAACCAACAATGGAACTTGTGTGGAATGAAACCAACATTTGGGTCAGATTTTGTGGCTACAGCTGACGGTTTTTTCCGCAAGTAGATTTTGTCCTGCACAGTGCAAAAACTTATTTCGCAACAGTCCTTCACACGTCTATAGATACTGTTTTGACACTGTCTTCTATAGACACGCTTCTGTCTAGCGTTAAAAGATAGCTAATGGCTCAATTTAGGGGCAAAATAAAGACGTGCGTTTTCCCCAGATGGGACTCCTCCTTCTTTCTGATTTTACATAACAGAAACAGCTTATCTACGATACATAAGCAAGCGACAGCTAATTGAAACATGTTAACGGTTCGGCGGTCACAAATTTCAAAATGGTCTCAAACAGTTTAGAAAACGTGTAAATATCATTCTAGGCTGTAAAATACTTTTTTACACTTTTTTACAGTTTTTTACACTTTTTAACACTTTTTTACACTTTTTTACAGTGTAAAAAAGTAGGTGTAAAAAAGTCCGGACTTTTTTACATGTAAATTAGCAACCCTATATATATATATATATATATATATACATATATATATATATATATATATATATATATATATATATATATATATATATATATATATATATATATATACTTTATGTTATGTTCTATGTTCTAATGTTTTTGTAGCAACAATGGGTAAGTGTAGCAGACAGTTGTCATTTGTCGCCGAACGAAATAGGGTTTTCCCCCGCACCAACACGTCAACGCAATGGTTTTGAAGCCCTAGTTGTTAGAATAAGGTTGCTGCCTTGGAAAATTCAATCGGTATTGGTTAGACCTCATTTTTTAAAAAATTATATATATATATATATTATATACAGTTTAGAAAACGTGTAAATATCATTCTAGGCTGTAAAATACTTTTTTACACTTTTTTACAGTTTTTTACACTTTTTAACACTTTTTTACACTTTTTTACAGTGTAAAAAAGTAGGTGTAAAAAAGTCCGGACTTTTTTACATGTAAATTAGCAACCCTAATTGGACTAAACGGACTTAACTGTGCACGCTAATGTTAAGCGTGCATGTTAAATCCGTTTAGTCCAGTGGTAGTTTTGGAATGGGGTCAGACTAAAAAAAGCCGCTGACTTATTTTAACTCGTTTAGTCTGTTTAGCCTGATTAGCCATTCCAAAACCTCGTACTAAAATAAGTCCAGTCCGTTCAATCCGGTAAAGGAATTATAATTGTTCTTGTCCTTGTCCCAATGTCCTTAAGGACAATAGTAAGAATCTGGCTATACGGAAAACTAGGCTTTAGTGCAGACTCCCTTTCTTTTTGTTTCAGGTCTGCGGTGCCCTGGGCGACCCGTGTGACGCGGTGTGCGGCGGGGCGGGTTGTGAGCGGTGCGGGGGCGAGGCCTGTCCCTACGGCGCCGTCAGCAAGGCCGAACAGGCCAACAAGGTGGCTGAGGAAGCCAAGCGGGTGCTCACAAAGAAGCTGGAGGATGCGCATGAGAAAATGATCAAGGTGGGCGGCAGTAGGACGGATTAGTGAAGTGGATTAGGATGGATTAAGAACAGATTTGGATGGATTAAGAACGGATTAGGGTGGATTTTGACTAAACTGTAGATTTGGTCTAAACTGTAGACTAAACTTGATTTAAAGTAGTCTACACTTGGTCTAAACTATAGTCTTAACTGGGTCTAAACTGTAGTCTAAACTGGGTCTAAACTGGGTTTAAATAGTAGTCTACACCTGGTCTAAACTTTAGTCACTGGGTCTAAACTGTATGTCTAAACTGGGTCTAAACTGTAGTCTATCTTGGTCTAAACTGTAGTCTTAACTCTGTCTGAACGGTAGTCTAAACTTGGTCTAAACTGTAGTCTATCTTGGTCTAAACTGTAGTCTAAACTGGGTCTAAACAGTCTAAACTGGGTCTAAACACTATAGTCTAAACTTGATCTAAACACTTTTGTGGTGTAAACACCGTAGTCTAAACTTGGTCTAAACACTGCAGTCTATCTTGGTCTAAACTTGGTCTAAACACCAGTCTAAACTTCGGCGAAACACTGTAGTCTATCTTGGTCTAAACTGTAGTCTAAATTTGGTGTAATTAGTTTTTAGCTGGACGAGGCGGACCGTGAGGCGAAGCGGGCGCTGGGGGACGCGAAGGAGGCGTACTCGGTGGTGAGCCGGGCGTCGGGCCAGGCCAACGAGACCAAGCAGAGACTGCAGGAGTTGCTGGACCAGATGCACGACTTCCTGAAGGGCGGACGCGCCACTCCCACCGAGATCAGAACTCTGGCTGATTTTTTTTTGAAAATCCGAAGTGCGAATATTTTGCGGACGGCCAAATTTTTTTGCGGACGGATAAATTTTTCTGCGGACAGTCGGCAAAATTCATGCATCTATGTCAGGATTTCTCTTTGTGCCAGGGTTTTTTCCAAAAAATTTTGTGTGCATAATTGTGCAAAATTTTAGTGTGCAAAATTTTACTTTTCTGTGCAAACTGTAAATTGCGTTGTCTTCGCCTATATAGAAGCAAATATACGCGTTTTTATACCTTCAGAGGTATATACGTTTACGACCTACGTGTATATATATATATATATACATATGTACGTATCTGGCGTATATACCTAGAAGAAAATTTCGAGGGTGGGAATGACTTTTCGATATTTTTGTAATGGGTGAAAAGGTACTTTTTAGTAATTTTAACACGGCATAGAACGCCGTACAAACGCAAGATTACTGTATCAAACAAGACGCTGCAGAAGTCTGGGGACAGTAGCCCCCAGAAAAAAATTGGCGATTTTTCCAATTTTCATACCCAATTTGGTCAACTGGAGACGTATCAAAAAATTTTTCCGACAGAAAACTTAAAACAAAAGATAATACGTAACGTCACATCAGACTGTATATAACATACTCTTGTACAGGGTTTTTTTCAAAAAAAAATCGTGAGCAAAATTGAGCAAAATTTCAATTTCAGTGAGCAAAATTTCAGATCGGTGAGCAAATCGTAAATTTGCTAGTTTACGTTTTGTGCTTGGTTATCGCCAGGCGCGTACCTAGAAAAGCGGTATTATAGCACTTTTAACGCTAAAAGCGACACTTATTAGCACATTTCGTTAAAAACAATAATTTTTGTGAAGTGAGACCTCAAAGTGAAGAAAAGTGGCTCAAAACACCAACAAGTACACCTTTCTTGGGCCACGTGAGTTTCAAAAAGCTATGAAATTTGGAAATATTACAAAAAATTTTGACATTGGGCGCCGTAAAATGACTAAAATCGTCATTACTCGAGACGTTTCAGAGAATTTTTTGGGACGGGCAACAAAAGACCAAGGGAGTTAGCACCCTTGTGGCCTTGTGCTGAAATTCACGGAGAAAAAAATTCCGACAGCACATTAATCAATTAAAAGGTGTACGATGCACCTATACATACCAATGCATACAGGGGCATGCGTAGCCAAGATTTTGAAAACGGGGGGGGGGGGGGTCGCACCTTGTACACTTATTTTGCTCACTTTTTTAGACTCACTATTGTAGGGCACTCACTATTACATGAACAAAATGTTAATTTTGGTCATTTAAGGTGGTAGTTACGTTTTCGAAGTTTTTGCAATAATTCAAAAGTTACTTGATCGAACATAATCAAACTTGGCACGGACATTGCGAATGTAAATAGCATGATAGAAATAGAATGATTATTTTATTAGTTATAGCCTACCAAAGTCATAAAAACTGCCGTTTCTTGAATTTTTAGAAAAATTTGAGGCAAACTTTTACTCACTGTAAAACTCTGCTAAATTATTACGTTTAGTTAAGCATACCAGCTGTTTTGTAACACATCAGCGTGCCTTTGGTATAAATTACGTAATTGTATGCGGAATTTTTTTACCACAGTGAAGAAATAACGAAATACGGGGAAAAATGCATAAAATTGAGCTGATGAGCTTCACCAAAATAGTTGGCGTCCACACTATGAGTAACACCGACTCTTGAAAAATTGAAATTTTGTAAAAAATAAGTTGATTAATAATATGCAAAAGACCGCTTGTAAATTGATTTAGTAATTACTACAAAATAGAACATTGAAAAAAGCTGCGAAAACGTAACTACCACCTTAAATCAAATAAACTCATATCTGCGGGGGTCTGGGGGCGGCAGCCCCCAGAAAAACATGGAGATTTTTTAAATTTTTAGGTCAAATTTGGTCAACTGGAGACGTAACAGAATTTTTTCAGACAAGAAAATTAAAACAAGAGATGGGAACGTCATATCGAACAGTATATTACACAAGCAATTGCAGCATAATGTACTCTTGTAGACATGTATTGGCGTTGATGAAAGTTAATAAAAAGGAAGAGTTGCAGGGGTCTGGGGGCGGGTGCCCCCAGAAAAAAAATTGGAGAAAATTTTAATTTTTAGGCCAAATTTTGTCAATTGGAGACCTATCGGAAATTTTTTCCAGCCGACCATAAAAAACCAAAGGAGGGTCCCTTCAGAGCGGTGAGCAGAATTTGAGCAAAATTTCAATTTTGGTGAGCAAAATTTCAAAATCTTGAGCATTTGCCCCGTATTTTGCCAAAAAAACCCTGCTCTTGTAGACATGCAAATGCAGGATAATGTACTTGTGTATAAGCTGGACCCTTAAGTAAAATTTCAGTCGTAAAAAATTTGGGGGGTGGGGGCCCCCCCCCCCCCCCCCCTGGGACCGCCCCTGATATATAGTTGTGATGAATTAGAAGGTATATACAACCCTCGAAGGAAATTTTTTGAAATTTTAGTGTAAATTTGGTCAATTGGGGGCGTGCCGGAAAATTTTTTTTGGGAGTGGGATAAACCAAGGGGGGACCACAAGAAAAAATTTTTCCTTTTGAGGAATTTCGGGATGCGGACACATTGCGGACGGCTGAAAAAAATTGCGGACGATTAAAAAAAATTGCGGATGTCCGCACTGTGGTCCGCAAAAAAAAGTTTCAGAGAGAGAGTATGTGGAGCCCGCTGGGGGCGCGGGGGAGAGGGGGGGGAGGGGCGCGAATTCGCGAGGGGGGGGGCGGGCAGAACAACACCGACCCCCTTCTGGGCGCCCCACGGGCCCCCCCCCCGCGGGCCAAACGATTGAGCGAGGCTGCTCAGCAAGCAAGGTCTCCAAAGGATTCTGAGGACCTGTTCATAAATTCGGATTAACCGGATTAGTAGATAACTGAATTCACTGGACTGACTCCACACAGAAGCATGAGACTTTTTCCAAATTACATAGATACAGTTGCTTTTCTGTGTCAAGTGCATAAAACGTGCAAATTCTTGGAAAGATACAAAAAATTATGTCTAGTTATTTTAGTTAATTCAGTTAATCTAATCCAGCTAGTCCGAATTTGTGAACAGCCCCTTAGAGCCGACTTTAGTTTTCGCGGGAACTATTTTTGGAAGGGTCGAGTCATATTATTTTGCAGCCGTAGCCATATTATTATGGGCGTGCGTGCTTTAGCTAGAAAATCCTGCTTTCATGGTTACCTACTTGATGCCTTTATTAATTCATGTGGGGGGCAACTTTGGCCTTTACACTGGAAATTCGGTTTGGTAAATCAAACAAAATAGTGAGGTATCTTTCTTCGATCGCTCCTCATTCTTTATCGAACTGTGAGGAACCTGACGGTAATGACTTAATTAGTGTAAGACTGGATTGTCGATTTCGTATTACTGTGCGAGTACATTTAAAAAAAATTACCACGGTGCTAAATTCGTTTAGGCTTAGGCTGTTACAACACTTCAAAATAATGCAGCTCACCTGCAAAATCATGACAAAATTTGAGTACACTATCGCATTTACAAACCTTAATGTTTGACCAGAAATTGCTGAACCCTGCGACAAAACAGGTGGCGTAATTTTCGTGACTACTCGCTGTGGGCCGGCGGGGGGGCGGGGTTCCGGCGGGCGGGGGGGGGGGGGGGGGGGGGGGGGGGCGGAGGAGGGAGGGGGTGAGGTTGGGATGGGGCCGGGGGCCATAGGTTGCTGCAGCAGCGATAACGATGGCACAAGTACAAGTAAGTAAGTACTCGCTGTACTCTTGATGCTCGCAATTCGTTCTTTTCGTAATGAAATCGCCTGTTGCTTTTTGTCCAATGTACCAATGTTTTTTTTCAGACAAGACGCAGAGGGCATTTTGGAGACGGTGGAGGCGGTGCTGGAAGCCCTGAAGAAGGCCGAAGAGGCTCAGGAGGGGGCTGAGGTGGCCATTGCCAAAGCCAACACCGACATACAGGCCGCCAACGATGACCTGAAACAGGTACCCGGCGCAGTCTGATTGGCCAATCTGGGCAGTCAATGCTGTATTTTGATTGGCGGGATTTTGTTAGACTGAATCTTGATTGGTTGGTACCGAACCTAAGGCTTTGTGTGTTGTTTTAAGAAGAGTATTGGGCTGAGATTTGCTAAAAGGAGTGTTAACTTATGGGGTTTGTAAGCTCTGCTGTAGTGTGTGTGTTACAGAAATCAATGCAATTTTTCGCGTTAAATAATTCATCAGTTGGTTTTCGTTCGATGACATTCTAGTTTTTTTGTACTTGCGTCAATATTTGGTTTCTTTCGTTCAGTCTTAGGCTCGATTCATGCTTACAGCCGTATGTCCGTTCAGCTGGCAAAATTACGAAATAATCACGCCACCAGATAGCATGAGTATAAAGTTTAGATTGAGGACGACACTCGTGAGGCGGAAGAGATGGCCAGGGGGGCCGACCTTACGTTGGAGGGCCTGAAGGGGAAACTGAACGAAGTGAAGGTGAAGTATCTGACCATCGAGCGAGACGTGCAGACCGCACAGAACCTGTCCGACAACGCGGCCGCCATCACCGAATCTGCTAAAAAGGTTGGTGTGGTTTTATGGCAAGAGCTGATGAATAATAAATTATTGCTCCTGGTAGTTCGGTTGGTTGGTGCGACTGTTGTTTTACCAAGAGTACATAATAGTGTCTCATTAATAATAGTAAGATATTTACCATTAACTGTTTATAATATATTAAATAATGAACGAATTAAAACGACATTATGACTGTATTTCGTAGTTAAGTTTTATGCCAAAACAACGTGTTGGTTTTGATCACTGAGCTTTCGTTCTGGTAACACACATTGGCTCATATTCCCTATGCGCGGACCCAGCAGTCATTATTGTTTCAGAAGGCGGACACGGTGGAGCGTCAGGAGAAGAAGGCGAGGGATTTGTTGAAGGAGCGACTGGGCAGTGCGGACGGGCCGCGGGACAGAGCCGAGAAGCTGAGACAGCGAGCCAATGATTTGGTCCGGAAAACCAGGGACCATATTGGACAGATTGATGGTGAGTTAAGAGGATTAGTGGGATTAGATTAAGTAAAATTTTGGGCCGAATTTCGACTTAATTTCGGTTATAAATTGGATTAGCTGGATTGGATTAATTTTTTTAGTTTAGACATTAGTTTTTTTTTCTATTGAGATGTTTATTCAGCTAATGTGATTTATAAGCAGGGTTTTATCGCGCGTGTTCTGAGATGAATTAGATTAACTGGTTTTGTAAGAAAATTAATCACCTGAATAACTTGAACATGGGTTAGCACAGCTTTTATGAACTTTCACTAGATCTGGCTATATCTGCTGTCGCCTATTAAACTTTAGGAACCTGTGTTAATTCCATGTCAAATTATTAAAGTTAATCTAATCCAGCTAAGCTAATTTGTGAAATGAACATTCGCATAAAGCTGGTCCATACTTGTCAAACGGTTTTCTCGATTTAGACTTTGCAGCCTAATTGGTGAATAAGTTTGGTCTAACCAGATTTAAATTCAAGAAGATAACAAATTTTCTATAGCTCTAAGTAAATAAGTAAAAAACAACTATGAACCGGCTTTAAACTTTTTTTATTGGTATTTTTGCTTGTTTTTGAAGCACTTTTGTTGTCAGCACTGCATTTCGTTTGAATATGACCACGATTTTGATTGTTTTAAAGTATTAAACCTGTGTCTTTTATGTGAGCATGACGCACTGAATGTGTTGTTGGCTTGAGATTATTGAAAATTACGACCTATTTTATGCTTGGGACCTATTTTATGGCACTTTCGGGAAACTTTTTTGATCAAGTTTTATTGATAACGGCGAAATACAGCTGAAACGCATGCATTATGCCAATTTTTTTTCGAAACATGAGTTCGCCGTTGAACATAATATTTTATTATCAGGGTGAATCTTCTCAAGTCGTCGAAGAGAATCATCTCATGTCAATGGAGAACTCTTATTTTCGAAAAATTGAACCTAGTCACGATGGGTGGAAAGCATAAAGCCAGTCTAACGCTAAAATCAGTCTAGGACGTTCTCTTCTTGCAAACGATTAGAACGTCCTAATGAACAATTCTATACGCACTCTGTAGTTTAGAATGTTAGACGACGTTCGGCCTGTTTTTGAGTTCTACAAGTCTTACAATTGTTACATTTATTTTCAGTGCAAAATCAAGTGATTCGTTACGAATCCGCCCAATGAAGTCATTAGACAACACCATAAGAAGACACGGAGTTTCAGTCTTGGGGGAGACCTGTCCCGGATTTTTCGATATTTAGGGGGGGTCGATTTGACAAAATGCTAAAATATTTGGAATTTGAGCTTCAGGACACCTTTTTTGTCCGTAGCTAAGAGGGGGCTTGTCCCCAAAGGTCCTATCTGTTGGGAGCTTGTCCCGGAACCTCAAATCTCCCGTAAACGCCCATATTATGTACATCTGCGTGTATCACTGTGTTTTTTAAGGCCCAAGTCCTACGATTATATCCGGCACTTTGCTAAATTGTTTTCCGAACATTGCCGGATATGGTATTATGACCCTGTTGAAATGAAACAGCTCTTGAAGCATGTTGATTTGATTCCCTCAGGTCCATTATACCATATCCGCACTGTTTATAAATGCCGCCTTCTTAGAAAAGTGCCGGCAATAGTACTTGGTTTTTTTCACCACTTGTTACATTTGTAAGGAGTCTTGTCATTAAGACTGGGCTTATTAAGACCGTCTGAAAGTCTTAATAAGACGAAATCGTCTTAATTTGACAGCCTTAATGTTGGCCGCATTACTAAATGCAAGAGTACATAATAGCTTCTCACTCTATATAGAAGAAGAGTGAGACACTCTCCAGCCTGCCTGTGTTCTAGCACAGGCAGATGCGCTGGTCGTTTTCAGGCTACATGTTGACATTCTATGCAACATGTAACTGGCCAATCAGAAGCGAGCTTCTGTTCTCTGATTGGCTGACGCGTGTGCACGTGCTCCAATCATAAAACAGGATAGGGATAAAGGCTAATAACTCCTTATTCTTTGATAGTCTGCTTGTAAAAACATTAAAAAAGGTTTGCAAATACATTTGGGGATATTTTGGCAAACTTTCAGCAAAATTGATTGAGAAAATTTGAAGAAATTCAGAAAAGTTTATATCTCAAAAGTTTCTCAATCAATTTCGCTGAAAGTTTGCCAAAATATCCCTAGAGGTATTTGCAAACCTTTTTTAATGTTTTTGCAAGCAGACTATGAATAAATAATGAGTTATTAAGCTTGTAACTCTATCTTAATGCTTATCAACGCATCAGCGATTATATACTAAAGTGTGTTACGCAGGGAATCTACGCGCTGATTGGCCAGTCACATGTTGCATAGAATGTCAACATGTAGCCTGAAAACGACCAGCGCATCTGCCTGTGCTAGAACTCAGGCAGGCTGGAGAGTGTCTCACTCTTCTTCTATATAGAGTGAGACGCTATTATGTACTCTTGCTAAATGTAATTAATTGGCAGTTCACAGCTGCCTCACTCCCAATTGAACTTTCGTGAACTTTCAGCTAAGTATATACGTACGTACGTGAGGCAGTATATTAGCTGGGCTAGCTTGCTAACAAAATGGCTGAGGTCCAGTTTTGTGGACATTGGGCCTTGGTGTAACATAATATACACGCTAAGATAGGAAAACGCACGCACGCATCATATAAATACACATATTTTTGGGTTGAATAATCCTGTCCACCTGTTAATCTTATGGCAATATAGTGTAAATAGTAAATGTAGGTATAACCGCAAAAATAATACTTAACGTTTTTAGATAATGAGCAATGAAATTTCACTATACTGTTAGTAAAAAATCGTATTGTGATAATGTAGTAAAAAATCGTAATTCGTATACATATTACATAGTAATTCTTATCCTACGAACTATTCATTTTTAGATATTATTAAGCATAAGTGAATTTGTACCTCGTATAATATATTAACCACATAACTCGTATATATTGCCAAAAACAAATACTAAGCATAATTAAGGAAATCTGACTTCTGAGGTTTATATAGCCGCCGACCTCGGACAGAGGGTTTTGAAAAATTTGACGGTATATACCTTTATGCGGAAAACCAATATTGATACATTGTCAGCAGGGCGGTTCCAGAATGAAATGGGGGGGGCAACGAAAATTTTTTGAAATTTATTGTAAATTTAAGAGCGAAAAAATTTTTGGACCGGATTTTTTAAAAAACTAAAAGGGGAGGGGACCCTTGTGTTCAATTTTACTGGCAAAAATATTGAGGGGGGTCGACCGCACCATGTGTTTGTAGCGTGCGTTTGCCTATCTTAGCGTGTATATTATGTTACACCAAGGCCCAATGTCCACAAAACTGGACCTCAGCCATTTTGTTAGCAAGCTAGGCCAGCTAATATACTCCCTCACGTACCTACGTATATACTTAGCTGAAAGTTCACGAAAGTTCAATTGGGAGTTAGGCAGCTGTGAACTGCCAATTAATTACATTAAGTAATGCGGCCAACATTAAGGCTGTCAAATTAAGACGATTTCGTCTTATTAAGACTTTCAGACGGTCTTAATAAGCCCAGTCTTAATGACAAGACCCCTAAGACTTGTAAAACTCATCAACAGGCCGCAGGCTGAGCAAATACTGAGCTAAGACTGCCTTCATGCACCACACCGACTGGGTCTAGCCTGTGCAGGTCTGTCTGGGCTGGTCTAGCCTGTGGATGACTGGATTGCAGGCTTGCGGCGTCAGATTGACACGGACGATGACAAGCTGGAGGGCTATGGGGTGCGCATCAAAGACCTGCTGGTGCGAGCCAACCAGACGGCCCAGCAGCTCAACCAGTACTACCACCATTCACAGTCCTGTCGCTGCGCTGCCGGAGTCAAGAACCCTGAGCTCCAGCCGGACCTCTGTCCTCTGGCACCCTAGACGGGGGATTAATGGGATTAGGGGGATTTAGATAATATTTGATCCTTGGATAGGAGGGGGCGTTATGATTTTAGGGGGATGTCAGTTCCAATAAAATCGTTCTTTAGGGGGATAAACAGATCGGAAGGGGCGTAGGATATGTAGGAGTGCGTATTTAAGCGTAAGGGGGATTAAGAGGTTAGGGGGGATTTAGATTTAATCCGTAATTCGAGGGGGCTTATCATTTATTTAAATAGACTATTTGAATGCTGAAGCATAAAGGGAGATTAGTGGTGATTTAGAGTGAATCCATGGATTAGGGGGCTAACGATTTAAGTGGTATTTGAGTATTTAAACAAAGGGGGTTAAGGGCATTAGGGGGATTTAGATTTAATCACAGGATTAAGGGGCTATGATTTAAGTGAGCGCTGACTACTTATGCATGAGGGGGGATTAAGTCATTAGATTTAGGGGTCAATAGATATTATAATATGCCCATAGTTTTTTAGGTTCAAAATCTTGCGCCTTGCAATCCCCCTATATTTCTGGTCAATACTAAGTATTCTTTTGCATGTTACCACAGTTACTTTAGTATTTGCTATTGTACAGTTAACACTAATTGTATTTTATTAATTATTGATTATATTTTAAAATTAAATCCATATATTTTTAGCCATTGTCCACCCAAGTGCAAGTTTTTGACTGTTACGAATTGTATTTATTATATTGTTATCACTATCATTATATGTTTGTGTTTTGTACAAGTATATATAACAGTATCCATGTGTTAGCCTGCCATTTTATTGTTACTTTTTGTATGTGTTTTTTTGCTTGTTTCTGTGTCGCATGTTTTATTATTCTCACCAAAATTTAGATTAGTTTAAATTGCTTTTATGCCGCTTTTACGCATGATTTTGGGACAAAATTTTAGTTTTTTAAAACGCTTTTTATTGAAGTTTTAGCTTTTTTGTAGATTTAGTTTGCTGCTTGAATTTTTTGCCGCACGTTGCAACTAGCATGACGCTTGGAATTAGAAACTAGTACTAAGTAGTAGTTTTAGTTAGTAATTATAAACTATGCAGTTTTAGTAGAGCCTGTATAACTTTCATGAATCGCTAACTTTGTAACCTTACTTACAACAAGCTTTAGCTTAGAACAGAGTAGTTTGCTAAACTTAATCGTATTAACTAATTTAATCGTGTTTTTAGTTTAATTTTATGCTACATCTAATCTCAGTGTTATTTTTTGATTGCGAAAATTATAATTTTTTAGCAATAGCTAAGCTTAGGGTATTTACTTTGTATAATCAATTAAATGTACTAAAAGTAAGAAAATTTT
Organism: Trissonchulus sp. WLG1_4; assembly: GCA_030248245.1. NCBI lineage: Eukaryota > Metazoa > Nematoda > Enoplea > Enoplida > Ironidae > Trissonchulus > Trissonchulus sp. WLG1_4. The sequence goes on along the minus strand of JASANF010007067.1, from coordinate 8,289 downwards.
TCAAATTTTAAGAGTAAATTTTAAATTTTGAAGATAAATTTTTAATTCTGAAAATAAAATGTAATTTTTTAAAACTAAGTTTTAAATTTTAAAAATAAATTTTAATTCCAGAAGCCAAGACACAATTTGATTCACACGAAGTAGCCATGGTGGGATATCAGGAGAGAATTGAAGCCCTTCTGACCCACATGGGAATCCTTTCGCAGGATATTCGAGATTTGTGGGAGTTCCACGAAAACTGTGTGGTCACTTCTTGAATTTAATAAGAATCATCCGAATTTCGAAGTTGCAATTTTTGGGCCAATACTTTTTGAGCTTATCTTTATCCCGGATCTCTGCTGAAAATACTGTCTTTTTTAACGTCGATTTATATCTACTTTTAAGCCGTATGTCCGTTCAGCCGAAAATATCATTGGAAATATTTTATATAACGTTTTTTTAATTTTTTGTAAGCTGAAACGACATACGGCTGCAGCGTGTAAGTATAAATCGGTGTTTTCAGTGTTTTTTAATGTGATGAAAAAGGTGGAGCTATTTTATTGTCATAGTAACTAGTTTAAAGTGATCCCTATGATTAACCTGTAACAACTTTGAACTTAATATCTTGATTTTTTTAGTTTTAGTTTTTATGTGTATGATTATAAATTTTTTAGTTTATTAACGCATTAAACCCTACTTAATTTAACATGAGTTTAAGTCCTTTATTGGTCATACTTGTCCGTAAGGTATCCTTTTGTTTTTAGACAAGGTTTTACGCTTACTAAAAAGTTTACTTTTTTTGTTTGGAAAATTTTTTTGTTTTTGTTTTTTGACAAAATAGTACAAAACGAAAAATTAAACAGACATTATAGGGATTAGCTAAGATGTGACTATGAATGCTCTATAATTCTATTACTAGAAGTGGATTAAAAATTGGTTCGAAAACACAAACTTAGCTGCTACGCGCTCAGTTTCACTTCTTAAGCCATTTAATCTCATCATAAAATCCTTGTCAGTAAACCTTGGCATAAAAGTGTCGATATTCCAGAGAAATTATTATTATTTGCGACTCTGAAATCAGATTTCTGTACACATTTACGGCTGAGTAGCTCTAAAGCCAAAAAGTCAGGTAGCCCGTTTGATCCTGCAAAAGAATAGACTATTTATTGTCTAGAAACAATGGGATAGAGACAAGTAGTGTAATATGACCTGTACTGTATTGCGTGCGATTAGTATTCTTTGTGCGTTCCCGCGTGCTTCTGTACTAGCGCTATTCATGTGGTGTAATAGTGTGACTAGGCTTGCTATGTTGCCATTAATTATCGTGTTTTATATTGTTTTTGCCCATTTGTTTGCAATTTAAGCTTTTTGATAACAGTTTAATAACTTTTTCAGTTGAAAGTAATTTATTATTAGAACGGCTGCTAAAGCTTTCGTTCTGGTAACACGCTGGGGTTTATATAAAATCTACCAAGGATATTTGTGTATTAATTTTGGCTGAAATTTGACATTTTTATTTACAAGAATCCAAGAAATCAGAAATAGTTTTTAATGATCACTCAGGTTGGAAAATTTCTACAAACGTTTTATAGTTGTCTGTATTTTTGCTGTTTTTTAGTATCTTGTGTTTTTGCTATTGTTTTATTTTATTTATCTTTCGAGCAGTTGTAGTACGAACGTTAATGATTCCCTTTTTTTCTTTCTTCCAATAATGCTAGTGCAAACCTTTATGCCTTTTCATGTATATGCCTTTCCTCTGCGACTATGCATTGTCTATGGATCTTTAGTGGATTTAGCGTATTAGAGTTAAGCCTGAATCCTGTTAGATTCAACGGACAATAAATAAGTAAATAAATAGTGTTATGTTTTTAAATGGTTTTAAAGACGTATTCAGAAGAAGAAGTATTTAGCCTTATTTTTGGAGTCTATTTTCATATAAATTTTTAGTTTTTAGTTGCAATTTTAATTGTAGACTAGTCTATTTTAGACCTAAAGAGGAATAAGACCAAAATATTGTTTCAGATTTAGTTGATGTAGCTTTTTAAATCAGTCAGATTTTTTATTTAAAATAGTTTTTCTTTTCGAATCGCATCGTGATGGGTTTTTTTAAATGGATTGACTAAATCGACTAAAGTATCTACAACACCTTTTGTTTGGATTTTATATCTTGCTCTATTTTTAGTTTTACCAACTTTTTTGGGTGCGGCTTTATCGCCTACTTATGTGTCACTTTTTATGGCAAATTTTCTTTCCTTGGAAAAAGTCAGTTGTCAGTTAAATTTTCAAATTTGTATGGCCCGACTCAATTTTTGTTTATTTCTTTCGCAAATGATTTAATTGATCCATGAAAAAACTGCTAGTCCAAATTTCAAGTTGTGATGTTGGATTATCGTTTCATTTTTTATTATATACTTTTCACCGATTCTCAGTGTTTTCGATTTGCATTACAATAATTTAGTATATTATAAAGTTTAGTACGTCATGATTCAATTTATCGGTGCCGAGTAGTACTTAAATATAAAAAAGTAAATTATGAAAAGTTTTTCATTTCCATGATTTAGTAACACAAGTGGTCGCGTGTATTTTTTACTGCGAAATCTTAATGTGACTTTTCTGGCTGATTTTATGAGTCAAAATTCTAGTGCGATAGTTTCAATTTCGATAGAGGCTAGTGCAGTTGCAATTGGGATTTGCTGTTGCAAATAGGTTGCCGATTGCAATTGCAAGTGGGTTGCCGAAATTGTATTTCCAATGGGTTGCCGACCGCAGTTGTGAGCGGGTTGCCGAAAATGTAATTACATTAAGTGGCAATTTCCAGTTGCCGAAATTCTAATTCTAATGGCAATGGGTTGCCGAAATTGTAATTGCAAGTGGGTTGCCGGTTGCAATTGCAGTTGGATTGCGGAAATTGTAATGCAAATCTCTAGTCTTGCCAGGTCTACCTCGAGCTCCCCTTGGATCAGCCCAGTCCTGGAAAAGCATGACACTGCCCGAACATTGCCCATGTCTTTGAAATTTATTTTTTTAATTACCTAATTTGTCGATTTCGTTTCTGAAGTTTTTTACAATTAAAATTGAAAATTATACGAGTTGGAATCGTTTGGTGTTTGTAAACAAACGTTACTGTTCTAAGAATTTTCATGTGAAATGTGTTCACGATTAAAACTTAAATACCTTTACTCGATTTAACAACTGAGAGTTTAAAATTTAAAAAAAAATTAAATTTCAAAGACTAATTTCTGTCACTTGTTATAATGGTAATAACTTTGCAGACGCTAAAGTCGTGAGACGCATTTTAGTTTTCATTGAAACTGAACAACTTTTTTGAATAGAGTTTTCATTAAGTTTTTATAAATGTTCTCAAAATTTTAGCGTCTTTTGGAATCTCGTAACGAAATTGGAGTGCTATTATTTTTTATGTGTTTATATATCTTGATTAGTTTTATTTCTTTTATTTTTAGTCTTGGTTTTATGTTCAAAATTATGTTCTCTTTTGTGTAAATGATGTTGTCTGAGTTATCAAAATTTTTATTTTTCATTATAATGTATTATATATACACAATATAAGCGATTAGATTTAGTACATATTTTTTAAATATTCTTTTAGTTTATTCATAGATTTTTAAAAAGCTTGGTTTTGGAAACATAGCATTTGTAATTCAGCATAAAAGTAAATTGCTTTTTTGCAATAATGTTTTTCATTCTTTTTTTAAATTTTAAAATAATATGTATTGACCACTGCCAATGTGAATAAAAGTTGATCATTATTGATCTGTATTGTTATACTTGTTGAAGTGGTGCTTTGTTTTTTGACTGCAGTTTGGTTGGTGGTATTTATATGCTGTTTTGTGTCTGTTCCGTGTATTATTGTCTTCCTACCTTATTGTTTATCAATAAACACAAAATAAACTGAAATTTTGCAATACCATGTTGTTTACCTGTGGAGGGTATTAAGTAGTCTTAAGAGTTCAGTTTTTTAAGAGTTCAGTTTTGATTAATGTCTTGTTTATCACACAGTCTAAGGGTCGATTCATAGTTAGCCGTTCAGGCGGAAAATTACAAAATGTCACTAATGAGTGTATAAGGTCCATTTGGGGAGTGTTTTTTTAATTTCTGGGATTTTACACACGCGAAAGTCAGATAAACAAGCACGTTTTGCGAGTAGAGATAAATTAGTTTTGGATAGAATTCGTTGTGACATGCTGTAAGGCTGAGGATATTCTTCGAATATAAAACGCGGCGGAAAAAGTATTTAAAGCAAGACTTTTACATACATAACAGGTCAAACTGCAATGTGTTTTCGTGATTTCATCTTGCTTTCAAGTTAAGTTTCACATAAGTTAAAAACTAATAACCGTTTTGTAAAAACTGAGTACAAATGCTATTGCACTCAAAACACCATTTTAGAGGCAGGTGCTAAAACCGCACATTTACGCAAAGCCAGCGTCAACTGCGAAGATTTTGTCGCAGCGAAATGCCATCATTCTTGCTACCGAATGGTTTTGTAGGTAATGCTTCTACATAATATTCACATTGTTCAGGTTCTAAAGTGCTGATAAATAATAATCTAGAAAACATTGTTGTGACAGGTTTCGTCATTTTACTGTCACTGCATGTAAAATTTTTCAGAACGCATTTGCTATGTGTGATGATCTGTTCGCTGTAATAATGTGCGTCTGACTATACCTGAGTGCTTTTGTGCATAACGCGCGCATATAAAAACTCCAGCGTGATAGCCAGGTCAGGTTAGCACACACGAAGAACACACACGCACACACATTACATGCATTTCTAGGACCTACCAACTTTTCACGTGCAATTATACACATGAACAAAAGATACGTGTTAAAGTGAGCAACTGTACTATAGTATATACGCGGCGGCTGAGGCCGCCGCGTAAAAAAGAAAAGAATGAAGTGATAGCAACCTGTTTTTCCATTGCCAGCCAGACACAGACTATAATATAAGTTGCCTTTGCACATAAACGACTCAGTATACTCTTAAGCATTACGAGTAGGGATACTCTTAAATTTCAAAAATTATCGACTACTCAAAAGTATATGTTTACGACCGTTTACACCAACTTTATTCTCGAGCTATTCTTATTCATTTGCTAATCTCTAGTGATGTTCACCATCTGGCAATATTCAAACAAGTGGGCCCCTAAAAAGAGCAAATTCTGATGCAGTGGCGTTAAGGTCCTATAGCGTCAGTGTCACTTGCCAGTTGCCCAATGTGGTGTCAAAGACCAAGAAGTACAGAGGGTTGTACATAAGCAAATGTCCTACGTGGCCACTGAGTTTTGGTTTTGTAAATCAAAACATTCTTTACAGAACTCAATCACTTGTACTTATGGATACGGATAAGGATACATATATGTTCATATACGAGCACAAACCGGCCCTCCCTATCAGTGGTCCCCTATCCTTGGATGTCTTTGGAGTTCATAGAAATTCAGACGTTTCCTGCAACTGTATCAAGCACTAAACAGCAGACAAATCTGTGGCTAACTCAATTACCTAACTTTTATGTAGTAATCCCTTATTTCAGGCACAGTGTCATCGTCAACCAGCAAACAATTTTAGTAGTTGCTTTTGTCCAGCCTTCAGCAGCCGAGCTACCTATCCTGCACCTTTGTCCGCTTTCTGCGTTGTCCGTTTTCTACATAGTTAGTACATACCAGTCAGCACAAGCAATCGCAGACCTTTCCTACCCTGCCGATCTATATTTCGTCTCCACTCAACATTTTAGACTGACTGTCAGATGGATAGAAATCTAATTTGCATATTATGCAAAAAGGCTCCACCCACCAGATACTAATTGGCTGTTTCATCACGTGGATAATAATAAAGCAAAAATAATTGGCTAAAAGTGTAAACTAATTTGCATAGTGGTTTATAGTGGTCGACCAACTTTGAGCTGTCTGTCATACGCTAAACAGCGGGGGGGAAAGGTCGTCTTGTAAAAATAATCAGAAATAAAAATATATTTCGAATTTATTCAACATTCGTTTAGCTACAGAGACACTATGGGTGGATTTCACAAAGGAGGTTTAACTAAACCATGGTTTTACGTACGTTTTTATATGATTTGCACATAATTTCATTACGAAATAACGCCTGATTCGTTACGAATTTCGTCGATTTTTTAAAACCATGGTTTTAGCGCAGTTGAAATTTAAAACCTGCAGCACAACGTCTCTGTTTAGCTGAAATTTCAGCTAAGCTAAAACCATGGTTTAAGAAAATCTAGGAAATTCGTAACGAATCAGGCTATATTTCGTAACGAAATTATGTGCAAATCATATGAAAACGTACGTAAAACCGTGGTTTAGTTAAACCACCTTTGTGAAATCCACCCTATATATATAGTGGGACAATTATTTGTAAACAAAAGTTGTTGTTAGGGCAAACAATTGACTATCTTTATGGCCCCCATTGGCAGATTAAAAAAATCCTACCATATATTAGACCTATGATAAGCATGGGCTACATGCACAGTACGTATGTAACTTCCACACAAATAATGTGTTAAACCTATTCCAATAATTCCGCCTCTGGGTGGAATAAAAATATATTCAATGTATGGTGATTAGTTCATTTAATGTGTATCCATTATCCAGGAAACAGTGAAAACAAATCTGCATCTGTAGGGTTGAATGAGATCAGCTATTCTTGAGTTATTCTATTCCCGAGCTATTTTGGTGCAAGCCAGTGTTACAATCCAAAAGTTAACCCGTGATCTGTAAAATATCAGAGGCAACTTATCTTAGTGCTATTACGGCTTGAATTTATGAGAGTTCTATCAGTTTACATTAAAGGCTTCCTGCCCTCAAAAGAAGCACCCTATTTCGGCACATATACGTACTGTCCTGTTATCTGCGAGTTTCACTGATGACTTTTCACGCTTTTTGATTTGTGCCATTACCAAAATGAAGTTAGAATTGCTGCTCTTAGTAGAAAAGAACCGACGTGCCTTTTTGTTATGCCCCTCTCCCTATTTTGGTTGACGTTTTTTAAAGGAGCTCTTTCTCTATTCAGTCAGACTTCAGAGTGGACGTGTTTTTAGCAACCGAAATTAATAAAACCAGTGGATATTAGTCCTTTAACATGTATTTGTCAAGAAACAATGTAGGTAGGTTTGTATGTAGATAGTAGGTACGGGGGCCTGTTGCTCAACTTTACAAGTCTAATAATAATTGTAGCAATATTGTAGGTACAGGTGCCTGTCGTTGCTCAGCTTTACAAGTCTAATAACAATTGCAACAATAAAAGTGCCAAAGTCGTTTTCTAATACATAGCTAACCTCTTTTAAAACACAAGCTTGTTTTACTTTCATGATTTGCCCAAACTGAGAGATGTCAGCCAAAAATAAATAGTCTAAAATTACCCCATCTTTCAGCCGAATATCAATTAACCGGCTTTGGGTGGGATAACTCATCAAAATTTTGTTCATTATCTTCTTGTGTCTGTGCTAGATGACAAAGAACAGTTTCACCTGTCGATTTGTTAGCTTTTTTTACTATAATTTACAATATAATATGTGCCATAATGTTTTGTTATATTTATATATAGTGCTCCTATATCTACCTTCCTACTTCGGTTTTGAAATTTTGACGATTTAGGGAGTAAAATCAGATTTGAAGGGTAGCGGGCATTCTGATGGGATAAGGTCCCCCAACAATTTAGGAGACAAGTAGGTAATTCAGCATATGCAAGAGTACGTATATGTAATTTGTTTAATAAACCAGCAAAGAAATAAGGCCGAAAACTAGGTTTATAATACTGAGAAAGTCTCTAGTCCTTATTTATAACGTACCGTTATAAAGTTTGACAAATAATAGATGCGCCACATATATATGTACTTATCTTGGTGGCATGACTTCTGCGACTACCTGCTGGACTCTTGATAGTCAAAATCTATTCTTTTCGTAACGAAATCACATGTTTCGTTTTCTCAAGTGGTGCAACTTTTTCCTGTTGGGCTACAGCCCAACAGGTCTTTAATTTTGATTCTGGTATCTTTAACACAGTTCTAGCGTTAAAGTGTGTATGTGCGGAGTGTGTTTTACACATCTTCTATCGTAGCTATGCTACTGTCACACTAAAATGCCTTGTAGTTTCACTGTGTTGCTGAGATCGGGGCTGTTCTTGAGAAGTAATTCGAAATGCAAAAGACTGCCAGCAAAAAACTGCCAAAAAGTGACCACCTTAGAATCGAACCTACGGCCTCATGATTACGAATCTAGCAAACTAACCACTCGACCACACAGATCAGTAGAGTCCCAAGACTTCACTAAAAGTATATATA